>CACRXK020003086.1:0-20928 GCA_902702795.2 Paramuricea clavata | reverse complement strand
TATATATATATATATATATATATATATATATATATATATATATATATAATCCCCTCCCCCCTTCCGTAAATAATGACCGGTCCCTAAAAACAAAGAAAACTAATTTTTGTGGCGATATTTTGATACTTGCAGATAAATATTTGGTAATCGCTACAGGGAAACAGAAAATTTTACAGAGAATTGCAACAAACTACAGAAGTGTAAGTGGGAAGGTTCTTATGCATGTATTTGAACTGTAGACCGCACGATTACGCCCGACTGCTTATTCCTGACTGATTACATACGCTGCCACGATTCAATTGTTTAAAGCCTGCCGCACACGAGAGAAACTTTCTGATCTGACCGCCTCGCGTGGCAGCTAGCTCAGCTATGCATTTTCACCGCACACGTTGGGAAAACTTCTCGATAACAACATAATTGACAAAATCGTTGGCATTTTCCGCCATTTTGTTCAACGTCACATGAAGAAACCATGGTTTCTCATTGGCTAATTGATTCAAGCAGCTCAGCCTTGTTGCATGGGATGCAACAACCGCAGACGTTGAGATTTTTTCCTTGCGAGGTGAAAAATATCAAAGACGATAGATATTTTCCTTAAGGCCTCGAGAGGTCAAATCCTCAGAAAACTATCCGCACACGAGAGCAACTTACTGAGCCTGCTGCCACTTGTCCCTATATCCACACCTGTTAATTAATTCGCGGCGAGTATATTTTAAATACGGAGAAAGTGTCCTGTGTGAGATATTTCATAGTTTCCAGGCTGCACGTAAGCATAAAATGTTACCCACACTTCTCTCGTATTCACTCAACATCCCCGCGTGCATTATCGCATAAAAAAGATAAATATTTAAATCAATAAAATATTTTTATTTAAATCAATAAATCAAAATGCACACGACTCGTTTTCTATTTCTTAATTAATGAAGACTAATCATAGGTTAAACGGCTTACACGAACCATATATTTGTGGTTTCTCATCAATCCCCTGAGATTTATAGGATATAGATATGGCGGCCATGTTAGAGGAAAACACCTTCCAAATACAATAGCAGCTAACGAGATTCTTTTGTAAACGTTCCTGCAACATGGCCTCAATTACGTCAAATGCAACGCATGCAAGAATAGATTCCTTTCTCTATACAAAGGTTATCGTTTGGACACTAAGGTGATCAAACATGTTCACGCAGAGTCTGGACCGGATTGCATGTTACAATGCATGCTTCAAGAGATATTGCAGATAGAAATTTCAAGCAGAAGGTAAAATATACAATTTTCACACACCTAACCAGGAGCTATCGGTCCTCTTGGAGGAATTTATTTGTGCCAAAATTGAGGAGTTTCCGTTTAATAACGCTTGGGAAATGATAACAATTTTGACGTGCTGAAGTCACGAAGAAAACACCGCCCTTCAGCATCGAGAGAAAGCACTATAAAACATTTCTATTGTTCATTAAAACATGTTTTATTTACTACACAAACAGAAACACGCAAGTGGAACAGATCTGCAACAGATCTGTTAAATGCTGTTGTCAACAAGCCGATATCTGGATGCGTTCACCCGCCTTGTACCTGTCTGTTCTGACAGGTCCGCAACGGCCTGTCAACAGGTCTGTTAGAAGCTCTTGTGACAGAGCTGCAGCAATGCTGTTTTCAACAGGCCTGTCGCAAGTTGTTGACACAGAGCTGCAGCAATGCTGTTTTCAACAACTTGTGACAGACCTGTTGCAAACCGAGGAAAGCACCTGATGAAGCTTGTGTATCAACAATTTTGAACAAACAACAGGAAAACGATTTGGGTTTAATTTTGGCAATTTTTACTAGATTTTTACGCGAACAACGTACATGCATTTGCATAAAACAACAAGGCACGACATTTTTGAAATCACAAAATATAAATTATGTTCGATATACTGTTTATAACTGTGTCGGTTAATGGTGAACTAAGCGTGGATTATACATGTAAAATTGGCAATGATATTTAGGTAATTACTGGTTATAACTTCTTGTATTAATTTGAAAAATGTTTGTCAAAATTCGTCCCGTGCGAGTTAGTACTATCGTCGGATTTTTCGCAAAATCGTTCAAATTTCAGTTTTTATAGTGGTATGTTTGGAATTACGGCCCTGCTCATTTCACCCGTAGAGCACCAATGACAGTGATTGAATGAGAAAGTGAAGCCGGAAGTGTCCATTTCGTGCGATTTTTCTATTTACTCACATTTTCGATTTGTTTCCCAACATTGTTGGCTTGTTGAAACTTGTTGTGACAGGACAAAAATTGTTTGTTGTGGACAGGTTTGTCGCAGGTTTGATAACAAGCTTGCTGCAGACTTGACAAAAACAACTCGCGACAGGTCTGTTGGAACAAGTTGGAACAGACCTGTTGATTTCAACAGACTTGCTGCAAGTTGTTCTATCGCTACGGCTCTGTTGTCAACAGCTTGCGACAGACCTGCTCCCTCACCCTGCATGTTACCGCCTGACGAAACCAACAGACCTGTCGCAACTTGTTGACAATCAAATCCGCCGATCCGCCCAAATTTGAAGCAAAATCCGCCGTCCGACAATGGTCTTGTCTAAATTTGGATCCGCTAAAAGCTCTACTATGAAATCACAATTCAGGATCTGAACTAAATTGCAAGCAAAATCCGCAATCTGAGCCACCCTAGCTAGCTCCGCTGAAATGAGTTTCTCATATATCCAGCGTGTGATGGATAGTAGCTTGTAATTGGGGAAACTCGAATTTGGGTTATGAATTATTGAATATTGGTAGAAATTCCAATTCTCGCAAGCTTCTAACAAAACATTTGGCTTTGATAGTTAGCAATCTTATTTTCTTTGTTAGGGCCGACTGGTATAATTTACAACAAACCTGTAAATTCGTTCATGAAAGACTATCTTTATCTGAGCACATCAATTTTCATTAATGGATTCCAATCCAACAATATGCAAGTGAGATATAATCATAACGCATTCCCCATCAGA
The DNA here is from genome assembly GCA_902702795.2 of Paramuricea clavata. NCBI lineage: Eukaryota > Metazoa > Cnidaria > Anthozoa > Malacalcyonacea > Plexauridae > Paramuricea > Paramuricea clavata. Next base: position 17,944 of record CACRXK020003086.1, on the reverse strand, counting down.
AGTTACTTTGCATTTTTTCCTCACAGATGTTAGCTCTAGCTTGGCGTACGAAAACCGAGGGGTTGCCGTAGATTGGAGGAACACTGGTATGGTTTTAACAGAAAGAATACCTAGTAATTTCTTTTACCTGACTGAGGTTCATTACGGCGGAGGTGGTTGTTATACATCCAGTGATCGTTGGCTTGAGGCAAACGGAACAGCAATTGGACTACGATAAAATGAACTCCCCTTTCAAGCTATATATTGGTCGAAAAGCGTTAAAGCATGATTACTCATATTTATATGCCACGGTTCTAGGCATAGTCTTTGACCGTAGCGAGTGTGTGTAGTTTTTACTTTAGAGTTTTCCCACGAAATCTTGTGTTTGGTGTAACATACATGTTCTGCTAAAGCTGATTTCCCCTTGTTTAAAGTTAAACAGCCTTTTGATGTTCTTTTAGCCGTATACCAAAGTGGCGTTTAGACTGACCCAAATATCTTTCTCGTATAATCACCGCATGGTAGGCTTATACATGGAATATACAAAAAGGCTAAATGTTCATTTATCTCACGTTCTACCGTAAATTGGATGGACGGCTCGATAGAATTTAAATGTTGCAGCAAAATATCGATTTCATTTCTAGAAACCGCTGAGATGAATCATCGACGAAACGTTTCCAAAACGATAAGAGATACCGGAACAGGGGCTAACGCTCTTTGTTCGACATATCACTATTATTAAATTAGCAATTACTGCTGATACTGGTGATCCCATCGCTGTTCCAAATACCTGTTGATAATAACAGCCGTCAAACACAAAGTATGTGGTATTGAGACAAAAAGACAGAAGATCAATAATATCTTCTACAAGCAAGGATGTTCTTTGCAAGAAAGTGGCATCCTGTCTTAGTCTTTCAACCTTGATGGCAAGATCAACTTGGATTTTTGTAAACAAGGAAACGACATCAAATAACAACAACATTTGATCTGCTTTAAGAGTTTTACCTCTTACAAATTCTGCAAAATGACAGGAATTTTTTACAGTGTTTTCGGTATTTCCTACCACAGGAGACAATATTTTCGCAAAAAACCCTGAAACTCCATATGTGGGACTATTCACAAAGGACCAGAACCAGTTCCATAGTTGATAGTTTGGTACATGGCTAAAAGAACATCAAAAGGCTGTTTCAACTTCAAACGACGGAAAATCAGCTTTAGCAGAATATGTGTGTGACAGCAAACACAAGATTGCGTGGGAAACTCTGAAGTAATTACCAGAAACATATATATATATATATATATATATATATATATATATATATATATATATATATATATATATATATATATATATAGTAATTATGCTCTGAATAGGGATGACGGTACGTATTTGCCAGAGGAATACATGCATCTCATTGGCAGGTGACGTATCCCTTGGGTATTTAAAAAGTCACGTGCAACTTTAGATCATCTCTGATGAAGACACTGGACGGTAGTGTCGAACGTTGGGTCTTATCATTTTACTTTAAAAAAAGGTTTGTATATATATATATATATATATATATATATATATATATATATATATATATATATATATATATATATATATATATATATATATAGATATATATAGATATATCTATAGATATATAGCTCAGTTGGTAGATCGTCGATCTAATGATTCGAAGATCGCGGGTTCAAAACCCAGCCGCGGCAGACATATGTTTCTGCTTGCTTGGGCGTGGTCTGGAAATTAATATATATATATGAAAATGTAATTATTAAATTGAATCAACAACGGAGATGAGTTGTGTTGCTTGATATTAAACAATAGAACTCGAAAGGTCGCAGGTCAATGTCCACACTTCATCATCTCGCGTGACTAATTTACGTTTTTGCAAAATGGCGGACGCTTTAATAGGCGCCTTTTGCTCTTACTTTATTTAAGACGACGTAGGTGAAGACGTCTCAAGTATGTATAACGTTTGTGGGCTCCCCATGTGATATTTGATGGCAGTCACGTGATAGTTTCAACGTATTCCATTGGCTACTAGTCCTCTTTGTTCGGGCGATCAGAAAATATTGTTCAAATTATTTAACTTCGGTGCGAGTGTTCGCAAGCTCGCTGCGAGTTACTCGCTAGTACTCGCAAGCTGTCGCAAGCTGTTTTTGCGATGAGTGGAAAAGAGCCTTTAGGGTTTTTCAAAGAGCGTCGCCCCCCTAACAAGAAGAAGAAGATTAGCAGCGATTGGAAGCCAGTTCCTGCTCCAAAAAATCGATTCCGATTAAAAAGCGTATACAGATTCATCCTCAATGTATTTCGATTACTGGCTAATATTTTAGTCTATTCCATGGCTGGGTAAAAACACCTGTTATGGAGCTAAAACAATGTATTTTCTAAATTGCTTTATTATCGACATTTAAAGTGCTCTTTACGAACCTGTGCATGATTAGCATGCATGTGCAGGAATAAATAATTTATGCAAGCCAATAAGCGAACACGACACTAGTACTTATTCGCCTGCACTTAGTGGTAAATGTGATGTTCTAGTACCGGCTGACCGCTTATAGTGTGTTCCGTGTTCTTATACCGTTGGCCTCAGTAAAACGCGACAAGGGATTCCGATGAGTTTCGTGTTTCGGTAAGCTTTGATAAGTTGCTAAAATTTATGTTGAATTTAATTATTTTTAAATCATCTGGTGTTGAAAATAAACAAAATGCTAAATAGAGCGTATGCCTGTTGCGTTCCAGCTTATCATCGGTTCTTTGGAATAGAAGACAAGTTTGGCTACTGGCGAAATAATAATATATACTTTGGAGGAATTGTCGAGTTTTGGTAAGTTTTTTTTAATATAGGTTGTGTTCAAGCACTTTGTAATATAAGTTGGATACACTTGCATGCTTTTTGACAAATTGATATATTTGTTTTGATCTCTTAGCTCCAAACTGGCTACGTTTTATTTGGGGAACAGGGATCTCACGCGAATTTGTCTTAGATCATGCTGGCAAAAACTGCATAAATTCAGCAACTCTAGATTGGAAGATGAGATATGGTGTTGCAACATTTAACGGCTGTTACAGTATATCTATGCTCGCATATGTATATATAAATACATTTATTTGTACTCGAACATTATAAGTTAGCTATAGTATAACTATAATAAATAAATAAATAGTAAACCACTGCCGTACTGGGGTACTTACCCGAGCAGTCCCTTGCTTGCCCCAAGCAGTAGTGAAGCAAGGTTTTCAGATGTACTGGGCTTTTTTAGCTCTAATAAAAATATTCAACTTCATTTTGAAAGCTGTACCTGCATGCTTTCTCATATTTCCCATATTTTCGACATTTTTGCTAAAAGGAATACAGAGCTAGTGGTCATAACGCACTCTTAACTGGGAAACGCTCTCACTCAGACTTAGCCATAGTTATTGTAATTTCTTTCCAAATGCTTTAATACTGTAAAGTTATGAAACATCGTTATGCGCTTCGTTTCGTAATTTCAAAGCATAGGCTATTAAGCTGAAATTGAGATAAAACTAATCTTATTCTGGAAAAAATATGCACTTTAATTAACAAAAGATCTGTGCTGAAATGTGTACTTAAATTGTATATACGTATATGTATACAATTGTATACTTAAATTGTATACCATGAAAATAACATTAGTTTAATATTTGCTGACACTATCAGCCAGTAAAGGATATTGAGTATATTTGAACATATTTGCCAATTGACTCAAAGAACTCTTCGACGCAAGCAAATAAAACTTGTCGAGAAAAATGTTTGGATGCTGAACCTGTGATCTTAAAAAAAACTTCTATTTTTCTTTAGCTTTCAAATTTGCATATTATTGACAAAAGACATAAACGTCATTTGCTTAAGCTTAGCATCTGCGATAATATCAATTATATAGCTTTTCAATTGAGACGTATTTACTAGCGCAGGAGGATTTTGCTTGCCCCAAGCAGTAATGAAGCAAGGTTTTCAGATGAGCTGTATTTTTATCGTTAATAAAAACGTTCAGCTTCGCTCATGCAGAAAGCTGTACCTCATAATGCTCTCTTAACTGGGAAACGCTCTCGCTCAGACTTTGCCACAGAAGTTGTAATTTCTTTCCAATGCTCGGACTTTAATACTGTAAAGTTATGAAACATCGTTATGCTCTTCGTTGCGTAATTTCAAAGCATGTTGAGCTAAAATTGAGATAAAACTAATATTATGCCAAAAAAAGTATGCCGGCATTTTAACAAAATATTAATGTGTACTTAAAAATTTAAATGTGCACTTAAAATGTATACTTTTTTAAAAGGATATTTAGTATATTTGAACATTTTTGCGGGTTGACTCAAATACATCTTATAACTAGAAAACGCTTTTCGACGCAAGCAAATAATTAAAACTTGTCGAGAAAAACGTTTGAATGTTGAACCTGCTGATCTTAAGATAACTGCTATTTTTCATGAGTTTTCAAAGAGAATTACTAAAATAAACAAATATTAACCCATTGAGTTGCATTGTACCCTGATGCACCCTACTTTAATATTTTACCCTGTCTAACGCCAGACGATTTTACTCGTCAAGGGGAGAGCGCTGGCGCTTAATGGGCAGATAGGTCAGTTAACCCATTAAGCTCCAGCGCTCTCCCCTTGACGACTAAAATCGTCTGGCGTTAGGGAAGGTAAAATACTAAATTAGGGTGCATCCGGGTGCCATGCAACTCAATGGGTTAAACACTTAATTTACGGCACTTCTTTGATGACTTTCTACTCTTGTGCAGCATTACAACTATGGCAGGCAATTCTCGAGTTTCAATGAAATTTTAATGTATATCAGTTGTGAGCTAGCCATGGCAACTGACCTATATGCTAATAAGCCATCTATGCTAATAAGACTATATGCTAATAAGCCATCTAAAGAGCATGGTCTGTCGCTATGCCTAATAGCGTCGTCATTAAATATTCATATCCGTCGACGTATTGCTACATGAATAACGCCTGTATTCTAAAAACTCCTCACGGTCACAGTCAAAGAGTGGAGGTTCAATCTGAGTGTCAGTGCAGTTTATGAACTGCTGGAGAGTGTGTAGTCACATGGTAAGGTACGGCACTAACCCTCCAGCTATTCAAAAACTGCACTGACACTAAAGGGAAGCTGAGATTGAACCTCCACTCTTTGAGTGTAAGTTTTAGTGAACTTTAGAATACAGGCGTAAGTCTTGCTGCTTAAAAAATACTGTCTGTTTTAGGTATTCATTATAGAGTATGTACTAAAACGACTAAAAAGTTTTGCCAAAGGACGCATTTTCTAAACCGAAATCACATCTCGTCGACAACAACAGAACATGGCAAAAGAAGTTCGTCGTGAGCCTTGTAAACACTGGAGTCTACGTTTTGGTCCTATCCTTTTGAATTTTTGGTTCGTCATATTTTTGAACTTCCATTCCTTTGGAGAAGGCTTCAACTTTTGCTTCGACGGATCTAAAGAAGGTGGGTTTTGATAAACTGAAAAATGCACATGCGTGGCTCAAAATTCTGAGTAAAATGTTTCAAATTTAATTATGAGAAGTTCAGTCTATTCAATTTTTGGAGAAAATATTTACTTTATACTGAAACAATGATCAAATTTGCTTATTTGACTCCAGTGTAAAAACTTATATATAAATGTTCTTTAATTTATGTCTAAATATGAAATTTCTATCCGAGCCAAGACTTGCAAAATTTATGTGAAATAGGGATGCAAGAGACACCATATTGACTGTTTTAATACTGCATTATACTGCAACATCTTTTATATTGAACAATTAATAGTAGCTAAGATAACAGTAACAATATTCATATGGACCGGGCTGAAATCTTGCCTCGAATATTGTTTTTATATGTTTTTGAGATTTAATTCACATGAGAACCGTGCTGGCCGGTTTTCCAGGCTCCCGCTTGAGTGAGACGAGATCCCGTCTTCTCGGGCTCATATCACACACTTAGCGGGCAAATTTGTCACGCTTAGCGGGCAAATTTGTCACATGCTTTTTCTATCTATGGAAAGCATCTAAGAATTCAAAAAAGTAAGAAATCAAAAATATTAAAACTTCTGAAGCAGTTTCCATCAATAAAAATAGCATTTTTCAAAATTAAAACAAATCTCGCGTTCCCGCCAATAGTCATACGGCAATTTCTTATAGCGCTTGCCGGGGTAGCTCGCCTAATGTGAAACAAATAACAACTTGGCCTGGCTGAAAGCGAGCTAGTCCGGTTTAGCGGGCCAGCCTGGATCATATGAACAGGCCCTAAATTAATTGGAACTCACCAGAAAATTAAAGTCCATATAATGCTTTAACATACGCGACTGTTAATTTGCATGTGTAGTGAGTATATTTTAAATACGGAGAAAAACGCATGCATTATCACATCATAAATGCACGCGACTCGTTTTCTACTTCTTAATTAATGAAGACTAACCGAACCGGAGGTTAAATGCTTACACGAACCATATACATTGGCGGTTTCCGCTTTGCAATCAATCTCGAGAAATTCATAAGATAAAGATATTGCGCCATGCATGCTATAGAGAAAACACATTCCAAATATAATAGCAGCTAATGAGATTCTTGTGTAAAAGTTACTATACAACATGGTCTCAATTTCGTCAAATGCAACCCATGCAAGAATAGATTTCTTTCTTTATACTAATGACATAGACCATGCAAATCTCGGTAGATAACCAACTGAGGATCAATCTGTTTTAGTTTTTTATTTTTCAAAATTAGTCACCTTGTTTCTTCTACTTATTTTACCGTTAAAAAGGTTATCGGTTGGACACTAAGGTGATCAAACATGTTCACGCAGAGTCTGGACTGGATTGCATCTTACAATGCAGGCTTCAAGAGATATTATGCAGATCTGCTAACTTCAGAAAAACTTGTGAAGGACAAGAAAATTGTGAATTACTCGAATCTGTTGATTCAGAAGAACCAGCAGAGAGTTTAAAGAACGATGAAAATTTTGATCACTACATACTACTTCAACCCAAAAGAGTAAGTAAAGTCAGAATATGCTTATAAGTGTTTCTGTACATAGAAATTTCAAGCAGAAGATTATATACAATTTTTACACCTATAACCAGGAGCAACTGGGAAAAATGCAACTATCGGTCATCTGGCTGGAATCGGACATGCGGCCCTGCGATTCCGGTTAGGCAAAAAAATGTAAAAACAACTATAAATAATTTACGTTGTAGACTTATAAACTTCCGTTGTATTCATTTACATAATTATGGAATTGGACCTAATTACAGTAATTTGCACGTAATTACTTTCCATTTTATCATACAGCTATTTCAATTAAGGTTGTCTCCGACAAAGCGAAAAGGTCGAATATGAGCGCGAAAGGCTGCTGGGAATCGCTATGAAAATACATAAATTTTTTATTGATTCCCAGCAGCCTTTCGCGCTCGTATTCGACTTTTCCGCTTAGCTCGTGGACAACCTTAATTGAAATAGATGTATATTGCTATAAAAATATATTTCTTCGATTGTATTGAGCGAGGTTGGTGATAGCGTAGTCGCGGAAGGCGTTGCGTGCGGCGATCGAAGTGAAACGAGGTACGGTTCGATTTATTTTTGGTACAAGGATCGACTGTTTTGTGTCTTTCTCCAAATTTTTTCCCAATTTTTTTAATTCTCAAATTGTTTTCTAGACGTTTACTGGTTGGGGTTAGAGAAGGGCTTGGGGTTGGGATCAGTTTATCTTATAAATGCAAGCAAATTGGCGTATTTTTTAGAAGAATCGTCTATCTCTATGAACTTTTTAGCAGCTGAAATTGGGAGTCTCTGATCAAGAATTGGCCTATCGTAGTACATTGCATATAATATTCTCCATTATTACCTTGTTGACTTGAATTGACATGCTGGATTAATAAATTAAAGTCAATAACGAGCCATAGAATGGCTTTAAAAATCAAGGACTATATAATTTCTTCGCTACTGTCGGCCCATTATTATTTACGGTTTATAGTTGATTATCATAGTTACAGTGGGCCTGGCTTGCCAGGTTGAGCTGCCCTTAGCCGGAGTACACGCCTGTATTTATATCTACTTCTCTACTATACACATTACACCCAACACGAAAGTTGCCATTTTGAGGCCGGTGTCGTCTTGTTGTTTATAACGAAAGTCTTATACCCATGCATTAACTGCAGCAATAATACACGCTTCTCTGTTGACAGTTGTTTGACCACAATCCGTATCGCAGCATTGCCTGAGTGAATGTGAAAGTCAAATAAATAGTTTTAAAGCGTATGGATAACAAAAAAATTGAGATATTTTATACAGATATTTGTAGCGGTATCTTTCAAGTTCTTGATGACTGCAGATTCATTCATAACCAACCGTGTTAAATCTTGTAATAAACTATTCCTCTAATTTTATAAAAATCATTCTGATCTTTGTTTAGAAATTTCCAGGCCAAAAATCTGACCGTAGCTTATAGCCAATTCCAGCTTTTAGTTTATGCGTGCAGGGGACGATCGGAAGTAAGGTATCACATTGATACCTTGAATAAAAATGGTGGCCGTGTAAACACGGAGTGATAGCTTATACTTTCAAATATTGAAATATTTCGGTTGTTTCGGTAGTTTTTATTGAAAATTTTCAGCAAAATCGGCAATATGATACCTTACTTCCCATTATCCCCTGCAGGCATAAACTGAAAGCTGGAATTGCCTATTGGAAGACCTTGTGTAGACCCTTGGAAAAATGTTTGGATTTGAAGCCTGGAAATGCCATTTCGTGCACTCTGAGAGCATTGAATATGACCATTGTTAATTTATCCTCACTGCATGTACCCATTTTTTAAGTAAAATTAGGAAAGATCTCAAAAAGTACCAAGTACTTTATTCATAAAAACTTTTCTGAATTCTTGTCTGTTACCATGACTACTTGTATCCTCCTTAGTCACGAGAATATTGGCAATTACAAAATTTTACTTGCAAATTATCTTGTAAAATGTTCACTAACAATCAAAAAAATAATTAAGCCGATTTCCAATGCGATTTCTTACGTGTCAAGCGACTTACTTTAAATATCGATTTAGATTATCGTTGTGCGCACATATTTTGGGCAATTTTAAATTTATATATGCGGCACGCAGAATACTTCATGCAGTTGACTATAGGTAGGTGGGGGGGGGGGGGTTGTGGAACGTTATAAGGTCTATCTTTCCATAGAGGCCTTGAGTTAAACCGCTGCACTTCCCCTAAAGCTTTTCCACCTTCTCCACCATTTCTACAAAAATTCGGCCACGATTGATAGAATGCATGTAGTAGAGCTTACTTGAGTCGGGGGGCTTGTTAGAAATTACGATAAATATTTTTAAAGTTGGAAAACATTTCCATTTTTAGAAACCACCAATTTCCTGCAAAGATATTCTGACAAAATCTGCAGGGGCTACAAGTGGACTTTATAAAATCTCTGTTGACAACAAAGTGGTGACAGTATACTGTGAAATGGTTCTCCATGGTGGAGGCTTCACCTTTATCCCCAAGTCGGCTGTCAAGAAGGGAACCCTACCCAACCTTGTATCACAACTTTTCACAAACCACGCTGAAGTTCTTCTGTACATTCAAAAGAAAAATGGAAGTCAGATTCACACCCACATCCGACAACTGAAAGAGCAACCGCAAACGCCTTTAATAGTCTTGCAAAATACAAACTCAGGTTAGTTTGTGTAAATATGGTTTTGAAAGCTACATTGCTTAGTTAGTGGTGACGACCCATTTGGAAATGAAAATGGGTTGCTATAGAAATATGCGCTAAAATGGTAGTGCTTTGTGATGGTGGTTATAGTGACAGTGTACGTTTGTAAGTGTCCATATTAAAAAATTAAATAATAACAAACACTTTAAATTACTTGAGTAAAGCAAATTATTGGTTTCCCAGTTGTTTACATTGCTGCACATTTTTATGGTATAACGATTGCTGATGATGGTTGGGATGGTAGTGGCAGTGTAATTTTGTAAGTGTTGATAATTAAAATAATAAGAAACACTTTATTTAGGGAACACAAATTACAGGTTTTTCAAAAAATTACATTGCGCCCGCCTTTATGGTATAAGGATGGGATGGTGGTGGTGGTGATGGTTGAAAATTGCCATGGAATTAGTGTTATGGTGGTAATTATAGTGGTAGAGATTGATGAGAATTGCGATTTTGGAATTATTCTATGTAAGATATTTATAATAGATTATAATAATTATTAAATAAGTGTTATTATAATAATTAAAAATTTAAGTGTTATTATAATAGTAAAATATTGTTATGGAAATTAACGTAATAGGAATTCAATTATGATGGTGATGATAATGCAGATGGTGAACTGTTAATATAATTTGGAGTTGATGACGATAAAACGAGCGAGTGATTGTGGGACTGAATAAAGGGGGATGTGATACCATCGATATCTAAAAAAATTAGTAGGAGACAGCTGATGCTTGGAGACGTGACCTGTTTCAAATTCATGAAGTCACGAATATAACGAATATAGTAAAGTTTACTGCATTTTTAATTTCTTCCATTTCCCTATATTTTTCGCATTCAAGTATGTACATTGAGATTAAAAATGGTCTCTCTGTCATTTAAATCTGCCTGTGCTATGGCAAAGCATTCGAGGTCAATTTCATTCGTCTATGTTTTAGTTTTTTGTTTTCATAATCAAGAAATATATTGGCGCCACAAAAACTATTGTCCATATAATTAAAACTTGTGACGCGTTGTTAATACCGTAGAATGCTTGAAACGTTCCCTGAAATTGTTCAACAATATTTAGATAAGTTCTTTGTATGTTTGCATGGCGATAAAACATATAATAGTTTTGTTTGTGGAAACACCACATAAATTTAGCCTATTACTGCAAAGATTTCGATCCGTAAGCCCGGATCTTCATCAGAGCTAATAATATGTATTATTATTATTATTATTATTATTATTATTATTATAGATTTCACATATTATTAGCACTGATGAAGATCCGGGCTAATTGCGGATCGAAAGCTTTGCAGTTATAAATTTACGTGGTGTTTCCACAAATAAAAATATTATAATATTTAGATATTCCGTCGTAAAATGACATGATTGAATTCTTACGTTTTTGACTAAAGTGCCCTGCACTATTGTTACTAAACAAGGAGTTATTTTGGATTTAGTGATCTTATAATTTTCAACAGGATTAAAACGCTGAAGACATCATGTGTGTGTGATAATGGGTTTTCTATCCAGTGTTTTTATCATTCGTGATAATACCATAGTAATGGCTATTATCGTTGTAATGGGAATAGATGTGGTATTGGGGACGAAAGGAACTTGTGATAGGGGAAATGCAAATTTAGGATTATGAATCATTGTATATTGGTAGAAATTCTCAAGCTTCTACAAAAACTATGTTTGTGTTGGTAATCTTATTTCCTTTACTAGGGCCTGGTATTACTTATAGCAGCCCTCAAAATTCGTTCATGTTAGACTATCTCTATCTGAGCACATCAATTTATGCGAACGGATTCCTATCCAATTACATGGAAGTGAAATATAATCCTGGCTCTCGCACGATTACCAGATACTTTGCCTTCTTTCCAAACCATCGTGAACAGAAGCCGAGTACGAGTCACGACCATGACCTGGTGTACGAAACCCGAGGGGTTGCCGTAGATTGGAGAAACACTGGAATGGTTTTAACAGAAAGAATACCTAGTAATTTCTTTTACCTAACTGAGATGCATTACGGGGCAGGTGGTTGTTATACATCCAGTGATCGTTGGGTTGAGGCGAACGGAACAGCAATTGGACTACGATAAAATGAACTCCACTTTCAAGCTTTATTTATATAATATAACATTTATAGCACGCGATCGTTGACCGGTTGAAAAGCGTGTTCCTATTACTGCACAAGGGAAATTTCCCCTATCGCAGCTTAATATATTTTAAAACGTAAACATTTTATGCTTGAAAAATGCAGTTTTTTGAGAATGGAAAAGTTACTATCTATATATTACCTTCGGAAGTGAAAAATAGCAACAAACTATTGACGATTAGGCTATAAACATTTCTTTGGTGCAGTTTTGGTATAAAAAAGTTAAAATAATCAGATTGAAAACCGAAACATCTATTACCCAATTCCGCCATTAAAATGGCCACCAAGCAGGTTTGGGCGCACAAACTATTTAAACTATTTTGCCGCTTTGTACAAAAAAATAAAAAAATTAAAACTTATAAATATCGTGTTGTCATAAATAACCTGTGTTCTGTTACGTTTCTCAAACGTTCACTCAATGTTTGGAAAATAGGCGAGGGGTAGCTGCATGCATGTATTTCTATAGTAGGCCTATATATAAGTAAGTGCATGTATATAACTTGATGTAATCGCTCACTGAAAATGAACTGTATAATGTATGTATGTATTCTCAGCATCCAACCAGAACGCGAGTTATTTCCTCCATAATTTTATTATATTTTGAATTAAACATGTACTTTAAAATATAGAATATAACTTACTTAGTGTATTTTATGTATATATATATATATATATATATATACATATATATATATATATATATATATATATATATATATATATATATATATATATATATATATATATATATATATATATATATATATATATATATATATATATATATATATATTATATATATATATATATATATATATCAGCAACGCTTTTCAATAAGGGGAATTTCTCGTGTTACACGAGGCTATTTTCTAACTTTATTTGCATTTTACTCATTGGTTTCATCGGTGACCTATCTTCAAATTTTGACCACGAATTTATTTTGCGGTAAATCTAAGTCTTTCGTGTGGAAATTTCGCAATAAAATCTTCGCTTTTAAAAAAATCACACACTACAATCACACACTTAACTTTCACTACAGTTGCAAAGAATCATTCCCTATTGATCCCCGAGCCGACGGCGCGAAACGCCGTGCTAGGGTACTAATCCCCCCCGGCTATTTACACCCGGGGAAACGAAAGCATTAGCAAAGTCTAAAGTTCATCAATTATCGCGGGCGTGAGTGACCAACGGTGTTGGGTGGGTGGTCATCCTCACTGATTTCAAATGGCGGACTGTCATGAATAGAGGACACTGATTGGTCCAATTTAAAGTTTGCATTATAACGACTGCATGACGACAGCGAAATAGCAAACATTTCTTGATTTTATTTTTATATTTTTATGATATTGAATTTTTTAAATAAAAAAGAAAGCACTGTTATTTGCAAGCGAGAATTTTAAAAGGCAGTTTAGTTTTATAAAGAACACTATAGTGACTTTGAAACGTTTTGAGAAGCGTTTGTGGTTGAATTTTACCTTAACTTGAGGCTTATATTACGTATAATAACATACCTAACATATATATGTTGGGAAATTAATAATTTTGTAATTAAAAGTGATATTTTTAGGCGATTTTTCATTTGAAAGAATATTCTTAAAAATTATCGGAAAATATAATGGTTTTGTCAGCAAGGCGAGGGTTTCTGCATGCATGTATTATCTAGTATATAAAATAAAAAAATAGGACACCAACATCGTTTTTGAGATAGCGGCACATTTATGGGTTAAATTGGAAGGCTTTATGCTGTCGCCATGTTGCCATTGGAACACTGCCGTTGTCAAAATCTAGTTCGAAATATTCCTTAGGTGACCAATATTGCCACCAAGTCGAAAAGAATTCGCGTTCGGCACGAATAAGTCTGTTTTACGGAATTATTGCGTAAACAAGAATAACTGTAGGGAGCCTCCTTAATAACGTGGGAAATGATAAAAATTTTGACGTGCTGAAGTCATAAAGAAAACACCGCTCTTCAGCATCGAGAGTAAGTACTATAAAACATTTCTATTGTTCAATAAAACATATTCTATTGTTGAAATGTTGACCTTCTGAGGCATGCGGATTTGCGAAGGTTTTACATGGTGAAGTGCGTGTAGTAGCCAAACACGTGTGCGATTTTTTATTCATTAGTACTTCGAACCGTGTAATTTCCTATACTAATTGTCTATAGCTAATTTTGTCCTTATTTAATATATATTAAAGCAGATATGTAGTTCGCGCAAAAAACTGCGCATGGAAATTTAGTACTGGTAGGGTTATTATTATTATTATTATTATTATTATTATTATTATTATTATTATTATTATTATTATTATTATTATTATTATTATTATTATTATTATTATTATTATTATTATTATTATTATTATTATTATTATTATTATTATTATTATCCTAATAATCAATAAATAAAGTTTCCATTATTATTATTATTAATCAAAATTTTTACACACGGTAGCCTATTCAGTAACTATTAAAAACTAGCTTTATATTTACAAAAGGTACTGGTTTTCAAAGGGCCGTGTAATAAAAACGAAATCCTATTTACCATGATACAATACTAAATTAAAGTATAATTAATGTATAATCAAATGATCCAATCACTTAAGCGGTTTTATCAAGTCGCCGTTTGAAAGCGTTAACTGATAGATCACAGAAATCTTCAGTTATATCATTAGATAATTCGTTCCAGGACTTTGCCGCTCTATATGAGAAGCTTCTTTTTAAAGAATTAGTCCTTGGTTTTGGGAGTGTCAATTTGGTGTTATTACTTCTTAGACTGTAATTATCGTTATTGCACTCAGTAAATAATTGCTGTAAATAATCCGGTCCTTGCCCGGTTAAAACTTTGAATGTCATAACAGTTTCCCTATTTTTTAAGTCATCTTCAATTGGTTTCCAATTAAGGTCTTTCAAAATTTGGGAGGAACGAATATCGCATGTACTTGAAGTAATTACACGCGCAGCTCTCCTTTGTAGCCTAATTTTGAAAGTTTATTAATTATAGTACAAGATCCATCGTTCCATATTGTAGAGCAGTAATTAAAGTGAGGCAAAACAAATACATTATACATTTTAATTAATGTGTGTCTAGGAACGAAAGGTCTAGCTCTTTTTAGCAGAGCTATACTATTTGAATTTTGAACTTCATTGTGTTTGTCCCACTTCAACTGCTCATTGAAGACCATACCTAGAGACTTTTTATAGTATACACGTTTTATATGTCTGTGTCCTAGTTTCAATACTGGGCTATTATGGACACAGGCAATACGTGATCTTGAGCCGATGAGCATGAACTCGGTTTTCTCATCGTTTAAAGTAAGTTTATTTGCTGTTAGCCATCGGTGGACATTCTCAAGCTCTTCATTAAGTTTGGTTTCAATTTCACTCGAGCTTTGTCCAACACAGGTTAGATTTGTATCGTCAGCAAACATTGAAGGTTTTGACATTTTCAAACTATTTGGGAGATCATTAATATAAAGAAGAAAAAGGATGGGACCAACATTCGATCCCTGTGGAACCCCACAGTTAATATCATTTGCAGACGATTTCTTACCATTAATTGAACAAACCTGCTTTCTGTCTTTGAGGTACGATTTAAACCATTCAAGGCTTTTCCCTTGGATGCCATATTTTTCTAATTTAGCTAATAGAATTGAATGATCAACAGTATCAAATGCCTTTTTAAGATCCAAGAATAGGACTCCAGTAAAGAGGCCCCTATCCATATTATGCAACCATTCATTTGTAGAACTAAGCAGAGTAGTTTCCGTGGAATGTTGAAAACGGAAACCCGACTGCTGGTCCAGAAGAACGTTGTTTATTGTCGTAAAGGATTTTAGCTGTTGATATATATACCAATTTCTCAAATACCTTAGCAACAACGGAGATTACAGAAATTGGTCTATAATTTCCACAGTCATTCCTATTACCGTCCTTGAAAACTGGTGTTACTTTTTCTAACTTCCAGTAGTCAGGGAATATAGCGGTCCGTAATGACAGGTTGAAAATATCAACCAATGGCCCAGCAATATTGTGTGTTCCGTCTTTTAATAACAGTCTTGCAATAAATCCATCCAGTCCTGAAGATTTTTTTGACTGAATGAGATTTAGCGCATCAATTACTTCATCTATAGTAATGAAGTTAAAGTTAAATATGTCATCATGCGTAACAGTCATAAAGCTTAGCGGATCAATGTCACCGTCCTTAATTCCTTTGGACAATTTACTACCTATAGTTGAAAAATATTCATTAAAACCGGCAGCAATTTTCTCGTCGTTTATTACAGTTTCGCCCTCAAAATTAATTTCCCTTATTTGACTAGTCTTGGATTTTTTATTCAGAAGCTCATTAATAGATTGCCAGCTTTCCTTGCTATTGTTAGAATTATTTAATTTGGACTTAAAGTAACTCTCTTTTGAAGTTCTAATCAGATTAGTTACTTTGTTTTTACCTTTTTTGTAGGCCGTTTCATAGTAGACAGATTGCAATCGGATGGCTTGCCTTTTTAAATAATCTCTGTGATAACTCAGTCGGCTAATTTCGCTAGTAATCCACGGTTTAAATTCACTTTTCACACGCCTTTGTTCAATTGGCGCATGTTTGTCCGCGATAGTAAGAAATTTGATTTTAAAATCACTCCAAAGTTCATTCGGATCGTTTGAAGCATTCGGATACGAATTAAAAATTTCATTCAAATCATGATTGAACGCATTCACATTGTATCTCTTGTATTGCCTAGATAGGACAATTTTAGGTAATTCTCTTGGGAGACTAATCTTGCGGCATATATATATATACAAGATTGTGGTCACTGATCCCACGCGGTATGACTCCTGTTTCTAATGTTTTATTATCCCCCATATAGGTAAAGATAACATCAACGAAACTAGATGTTATTGGGGTAACTCTCGTTGGTATTTTAATATGCTGCTGTAATTTGCATGTGACTTGGCTTTTTGGCATTTCTAAAAAGTTACAGTTGAGATCACCAGTTATAATGATTTCCATATTTTCGTCTTCAACTAGCTTTAGGAAATTTTCAAATTTATGAAATAAATCGTGGCGAGAGTTAGGTGGTCTATACCATGTTGCAATTAATAAAGGTTTACTTTTTGGCTTTTTCACCTCGATACAAAGCAGCTCAATGGAGTCAGGAACTAAATCTTGCCTAATAATATAAGGTATATTTTTACGAATAAACATTGCAACCCCCGCCACCATTTCGATTCCGATCCAATCTAATAATATCATAGCCGGTATCTCAACTTTATAGTCACATACACTTTTATCAAGTCTAGTTTCATTGACAGTTAGGATGTCAAAGCATTTGCTTTGCATATATACTAAAAGTTCATGATAATGTTTTACGAGACTGGCTATATTAATCTGGCCTATTTTAAAGCCTTTAAGTTTAGAAAAAGGAGAGCTTGCGCTGGACTGTGACGCTGCGCTATTAGTGCTATTTTTAATTTCTTCCGCATTGGTTGGAACATTAGTAATCAATTGTCAATTACAATGTTTAAGATACTCGATGAAGTTTCCTGCTAATTTTGTAAAGCCTTGCTTATTCAGGTGTAGACCATACGGATTCAGATGATTTGCTTTAATATTCTTATGTGTTATGAATCCCCAATTGTTATTGTGACATACCTGTTTCAATCTGGCATTCAAATTTTCTATTTTGGGGCTTTGGGCATAAGGCTTGAATCGTCGAATCGCGATGTTATTTCTGAGATAACCACTTTTGTTTCCGGCGAGTTCTCCTCTATCCGTTTTCCAAGTGAAGATATCGATACTGCTATCTCTTTAGGAATTGAATGTTTTAAATCATTAGTACCAACATGTAAAATTACACATTTAGGATTTTTCTCGACCGTCGGTTTAGCATGTTGCATATCGCCGACATTAGCGCCGGAGAACGTTTTCACCATAACGTTATGTTTCAAGCTCTTCCGTAATTTAGAAGGATTAATTAACTTTATCATCGAATTACCAAGTATGGCGACATCAATCGGATTACGACGTTGGTTTGGTGGATTTTCAGACTGATTTGGAGAACCCGTTGGTT
>CACRXK020003085.1:0-38416 GCA_902702795.2 Paramuricea clavata | reverse complement strand
GGTGAATATAGGTTTGGCTAGCGAATATTTTACACAGATTTGCGGATCTTATTAATTCAGTGGATTGCGGATATATCTAATATTTTGGCTCGGATTGTGGACTTAGCTTGCAATTTAGTCGGGATCTTGGATTGTGACTTAATAGTAGAGCTTTTAGCGGATTCAAATTAAGACAAGACCATTGTCGGATCGCGGATTTTGCTTCAAATTTGGGCGGATCGGCGGATTGTATACCCTTATTCACCCCTCCCCCCCCAGTAAAAATTGTCAAAGTTGCGTACAGACGAGCAAATAAAACTTGCCACATAAAAACTTCTCATATAGAAAACTTGCTCGTCTATAACCGGCTTTAAAATTGATCATTGTATTAAAAGCTTGCTTATTTACTTTTATTTCCAAATATATTTCGAAAGGTCATGAATTCAATTAAAAAGCTGATAAACGTTAACCAATCATGATTGAGCATATCACTGTGCTCGCAAAAGTCCGCATTTGGCTTTTTTTTTGTTTCTTTTGAACTGGTAGATTTTGGCTACTTTTTCAACGGCATTTGGCCCCGAGCATGCATGAGCTACCAATCCTGTCCGACGATGGATACGCATATCCAAGATGGCGGAATGCATAACGGATTTTGTTTGAAACGAAGGGTACTATATAATTTATATACCAAAAACAATATAGAAAATCAGTAAAATGATTTTGAACTATATTGAATTATTCTTCCAAATGGGAGAGACTTATTTTTTATTGCTGTTTCCCTCTAAGCTACTTTTTATAGCTTCCTTCATGAACTACTCTGCATGTGTATCCATCTCGCTTTATTCGCAGTTTGCATGCCGGCTATAACATAAGCCTGTTTTCGACAGACCTCAGTTATTGCCACGGTTTGTGGCTATAAAGTTAGTACGCCTGTTTTCAGCATACCTTGCTGAGCCGCCATTATTTTGCGGCATATTAGGCTACATAAAAAGTTTTATACTGTAGTTTCATGGATATTGACTTTGAGTGACCGTCTGAAATTCAGGCTGGGGCGGTACCTCGGCTGTAACTTCAGCTGATCCTAATAAAGTCAGATTTATAAGTTCAACTATTGTCTAAAACCCAAGATACAACTACCAATACATGAAGGAGAAATGTTTATTGGAAATTTATATCTTAATAACATATTATTAAACGGTATACTGCAATTAAGCTTAGTTTCTGCTAATTGATCAAGAAAAAACTGCACAAAATTCAAAAAGATCATGACAATAATTCTAATACTGTTACAAATTATTTAAGGACTTAGTAAAAATATTCGTGCATTGAGATCGAGCTGCCGCCTATACTTTCTCACCACATGAAAGCCACTGATACGTAACGTAACACGATCTATCTGTTTCCAGGAATGCTTGTTTGTACGTGTCTGGCCAAGAACGAAGTGCATCATAAAAGATTGAGTAATACCATAGGAATTTAGCATAAAGGCCGTTTTTCACTTCAACCGTATGGTAACGTTGGCGCAGCATTTTCCGGCTTTTGTTTCGAAATCATTAGTTCCACTCAAGTGCTCAGAAACAAAGAAATACTATATTCAGTATAGTTTGTAAGGTATTGTTTTAAAAAAAAACACTCGTGACCTTGTCATTTAACTGCATTGGGATTAATATATCATCAATAAAAAAGGGATTAATATATCATCAATTTCATGATCTTGACAAGATATGGTAAGTGCTATGTAATCATTGTTAACGAGCAATCTACATTGAAAAAAGTCCGTTTAATTAACATATTTATTTTGTTTAGCCTGCACTGAAATCCGGAAGTATCACAAATACTCGTGATGTTTTCGTCTTTCGCCTTCGCTGTTTCACCTTACGAAATCAACAACAGAATGTCGTGGCTATTTCATCGATGGTTAACCTTCTTTGGTATATCGCTATTGGTGTTTAACGGTAAGATATTAGATATGTTATGTGGTATTATTCAGTGAAACACGAGGGGATATACAGTATATAATATACCCCGCAGAGGTATTGTAAACTGATGCAAGTATATTTAATCAGCTTACGATTATCAGTATATTATAGCATATAGTTTGTTTGCATACATTGCTAAAACATCAATTGAATTGCATTGTGATTTTTGGCCCTGAGCTTGAGGTTTGCTTTGAAGTGGCTTTATCTTCTGTTTCTTTCGAATATAATATCAGTAATATCCTTATGTCGGTATGAGTCGTATGACCTTATGTGGACGACCGGTTCAGCCAATTAACTTCAAAACCGAAACAAACTTCTCGGTAAATTCAAGACCTGATAGCATTTTGACATATAATATGAACAAGCTGTTCTTGGTAGGGATGCAACTACCTGAAAAATATAAGGAGAATTTCGACGTTTCGAGCGAAGGCCCTTTGTCTGGAGTTGCTGGAGTTACCTAACTCCTTCGTCTGGAGTTACCTAACTCCAGACGATAAGGACCTTCGCTCGAAACGTCGAAATTCTCCTTATATTTTTCAGGTAGTCGCATCCCTACCAGCGAAAGCTTGTTCATATTATTGACACTACTTACACTGGCACAGATAGTTTTGATATATTATACGTTTGCTGTGTGTACATATCGAAGCTAAAAGCCTAATAACTGATATGGCTCAATATACTTTCAGTCCGCTTGAATTGAATGCTGTGACATCGACAATCCGATATCGGGTTAATACATAGTTACAGAAGGCCTTTGTTTCATGTTGAACTGTACCTCACCGCGCACAAGTTCTTTGTCTCAACTTCATTAAATATTATTCTACCCTGGTTCAGAGGCAGAGCCTCTGAACCAGGGTAATATTATTCATCGCGTGGTTGCACGTTTCATCTCGGCTATATCCCTAGATTGGACGGTTACAAAAATACAATAAGCTCGAGTACCGTGACCGTGCACAAATTAACATAAACTCAGACAAAAACATACAACAAACATAATAGTTTTGTTTGTGGAAACACCACGTAAATTTATTACTGCAAAGCTTTCGATCCGTAAGCCCGGATCTTCAATAAGTAATCCGTAAGCCCGGATCTTCGATTACGGATCGAAAGTTTTGCAGTAATAAATTTACGTGGTGTTTCCACAAACAAAACTATCATATTTTATCGCCATGCAAACATACAAAGAACTTAATACAACAAACACTTCTATTTATAGTTTCCGACCATTATATGATATTCATATCTTGATATATACCAATATCCGGAAAGTTTGTGTAACATGTCACTCTAATTTTGAGTGGACTGAAAAAGCGGAATTTTTAACATGGCATGAAAAAGACGGAGTGTGTAGTCGGAGTAATGAGTCTGACAACTGAAAAATTGTTTATATATGCCCTCATTAAAATCGAATCTTTGGGGAAATAAACATTTTTTGACAGACTTCGCGTTTTCCACTTCATGCCCCAGTAAAGTGGAAAACGCAGAGTTCATTAAAATTGAATCTTCGGCAAAATAAACCGGTTCTTTTTTACAGACTCTGCGTTTTCCACTTAATGCCCCCATGAGTGGAAAACGTGGAGTCTTATTAAAATTGAATCTTTATGCAAAACAAACATTTTTTGACAGACTCCGTACTCCCGACTCCGCACTCTCGGTTTCCACCATGTCTTTTTACTGATGCGATATACAGCTATTTCGATTAAGGTTGTCCATGGGCAAAGCGGACAAGTCGAATACGAGCGCGAAAGGCTGCTGGGAATCGCTTTGAAAATTCATTAATTTGTTACCGATTCCCAGCAGCCTTTCGCGCTCGTATTCGACTTTTCCGCTTTGCTCGTGGACAACCTTAAGGTAATTCCGCAGTAATTGTTCCCGAAATGAGAATGTGCTGAAACTTCCCAGGCATGGAGTTTATGATATACGTACTTAAGTAAATCACACAAAAAAGTCGGGGTCACCGAACTCGTTAACGCTCATTACGAGTAACAGCAAACTCACAACAGCCCGATATTTATCGACGTTTTTAGCGCGGATTTTGCTTTAGTAATCCTATCTTGTAATTATTTTTGAAAAATATTGTGTTTTGAGCAAAATGAAACTACTAACGTGTATAATTCTGATCCACAAATGTCTTTTGCACATTTCTTTATATATCTTTCTTTCATTTTTTTGCCAACCCCGGAATTTTCAAAAAAAATTCATTTTTTATGCATTGTAAAGCATTTTTTTTTTCAAGTTCAAGAAATGATTTTTCTTTTAATTTCGGAAATGAAATGTAAAATGCATTAAAGAAATAAATTATCAGTTAAAAACGGGGGTCACCGACCTTTTTAGGGAATTGTGGCATAAAACGTGAAATACAAGTAAATAAATATACTACAGACACAGGAACCCTAGCTACACTTTTGTATGCCTTTAGTTGGAAACATTGATTTTAACGTAATTCTTTGCACGAATGTAACCAAAGACGTTTTGAAGTAACATAAAATTGTCATAAAATGATATTTTTTTTTAAACGGTACGTATAATGGATGAAATTATAAGTTATAAGATGTGCGCAGTAAAAGTGCACAATGCAAAACTGCGGAATTACCTTAATTGAAATAGCTGTATACACCTTATAATAAACATTCAATAATCCAATACCTAAACAATTTCCTTGTGAATTACTTGGAAACAATCTAAGTAAATTACTTTAAAACCAAAATATCGATGTCATAGAAACGGCAGTTGCGTAACTACAGTATTGTGAAAAAATTCAACTCTTAAGATATTATTTTACAAAAGTAAGATGCTTTTTGTTTTTCAACGAGTAATACATGTCCAAAAATTCGTATCTGAATCGCAAGTTTTCAATTTTTACAGTGAAAATACAAAAAGTGTCCCACTTCCGCTTCTGTAGTTTGTTGTCATTTGCTGTAATTTGTTCTGTTTTTCTGTAGCGATTACCGATTTATCGGCAAATACTGCGATAAAATTTAAATTTCGTACCTTTTATGCAATGAAACTAACGAAAAATGTATTATTTCCCTTTGCTACAAATTATCACACTCAAAAAGTAGAGAAAACTAAGTTTTATCGCGGTATTTGCCGATAAATCGGTAATCGCTACAGAAAAACAGAACAAATTACAGTAAATCACAACAAACTACAGAAGCGGAAGTGGGACACTTTTTGTATTTTCACTGTAAGAGAACTGCATCGATTCACCTTAAAAAACTCTTCTAAATCTGAAACCTAACACCAACCAACTAACACGAGTCTTTGGCCTAACGACCGGCTTAAGGGACCATTCATCATGTCAGTACCCGGGGTTGGTACCGAAAAGATATGGGTTGGGTAATCAAGTTTTTGACTAACCACATGGGTTGCAATTGGGTAAAAAAATTATGGCTGTCTGTCAGCTATAAAATAAAACCAAAATTACCATGCATTGGAAAATATGAAGAAAATGTGCACAATTCATTCTGTACCAAAATAGACCATCAGTGATTGAGGAAGGACTGTATCATTGATCAGCAGACATGTGATTGTTTTGGCACACTCAGTGAGTTTGAGTGTGAGTCGTGAGCTTTTAGAATTTAGGCAACTTGATTTCTGTCACCATAATCTTGTTTGTTTAATTATTATGAAGTACACTAACACATCCCACCGGGCACACGACGTTGTTTCAACGTTGAAATTTGGTAGAAAAAAGGTTGCGACGTCGACAACCTAATCTCTACGTTGCTCTGACGTTGTTTTACAAACATTGGTTCAACAGCAGCCAACAGACGTTGAATTAACGTTCATTCATGGTTAAATGTACGACGTCGATTTGTGAACCAATCTCAACGTTGTTTTAACGTGGATTGAACGTTGAATTATGGTTGACGAGATTGGCAACGTTAATTTCAACGTTGTTTCAACGTCGAAACAGTAACGTGGATCCAATTTGCATAGTCAACCCTTTTTCAACGTCTGTCCAACGTCTGGAAGGTCATTTCCAACGTTGATTCAACGTTGGATAAACGTCATTTTGCCCGCTGGGATATGGGTTGGGTAAACATTATTTTGACCAATGTGTAAGTTGGGTAAATGAAAAATTTACACTGTTTTTCGCTTCTCTTCGGTACCAACACCAGGTATAAATAATGAACGGTCCCTAACCTCCATAATGAACAAGCTTTCGTTGGTTGGGATGCAACTACCTGAAAACATATAAGGAGAATTTCGACTGTTCGAGCGAAGGGCCTGCGCTGAATAATATTTAATGAAGTTGAGACAAAGCATTTGTGCACGGTGAGGCACAGTTCAACATCAAACAAAGGTCTTTTATTTTGTACCTTTGAAGTTTGGCTATATGGATTATCATTAGATTTATAATTGATTTATCATTGATTTATCATTGATTTATCATTGATTTATCATTGATTTATCATTGATTTCCATTTTATCATTGATTTGATCATCTGTTAGTCTAATCATCACTCTAATTTTATTTCAAAATCATCATCAGTTAGTCTGACGATGATTTTGATGAATAAAATCGAAATATCACATACTCATTCTGCTCGTCTTGTTTTTATTCGAACCTTGAGTTTGAAGGTGCTAAACTTCCAATTGTGTTTTGTCTGATACTTTTTGAAATTGTCGACTAGTATGTATTGTTTTTTAAAAAAGAAGAAATCAGTCTGAGCTAAAAAAAAGAAATACGTGGCAAGCGACAGAGCAAAAGATATTTTGATTAAGTTTTGACTTCTGAAAGTTGAAAAATTGCTTTTATTTTGCAGTGGCTTACGTACAGTCCTTACAAATAAGTGAGTAAATTATTTACAATTTGGAGAAACATACACTAGCATCACACTAGCTTTATCAAAGACTTCAAATTGCGCTCGTCCTAATTCGGACAGTCGGACGCATGCAATTCTCGTCCATGTTTTTCCAAATTGGACTCGAAACCATACAATTACCTATGCAAATTTTAGTGTTGTATAAAATTTGATATAAGCTACTGTATAAATGTATAATATTGCTGTTGAAAGCACATCGCACGCAAATTATTTCAAAATTATAGTTATCATGCTAAAACGCTGTCGTTGTGGCTTTAATGTTTATTTTTGTGTTTTCAGATTGTCAAAGTCTTTTTCTCAGGCATGTCGACTCTGGAAAGTGTATTACAGCATCGGAAGAGCTCGTGTATGATAATCCAACGTATTCGTTTCCTTACTTTGTTGTAATGACTGACAACTGCTTGAATGTCAGTGCACAGTTTCGTTATCTTGATAGCGAACTGTTACACAATATCGAGAAGGAGGGAACGTTGATGACTTCCACTACAAATACAGACTATCAGAGTCGTTGGGCCGTGTATAAAGGCGTATCAGCAACCGCAATAAGAACTCAAAACAGAGCTCGATACCGTTTAAAACAAACAGATGCTGGATCTTTATTCTTTTACTACTGGAGTAGGAAATTATGTGCTGATCCTTCAACAAAATATGTATTGAAGAGCGCGATATGTGACACAGAAAAGCAAAAGTTTACTTTTGGTAAGTGAAATGTGTACGTAAGGTATCACTGTACAATTCACTATCAAAGACAAAATAGACGGAGAATTAACTCGCTATTTATATCACCAGGTTCATTAGGGCTGTACGTTAGTAAAACTGGTAGTAGTAAAATAACATAGAACATTTTTTTTAGATTAGCTAGGTAGGCAGAAATTTGTGGTGAACAGCAAGGGCATTCATAAACCTAGGAGGGGAGGGGGGGGGGGCGGGGATGGCGTGGGGCGCTACCAGTACCTAGGATGTTTTTCAGGGAAAATGTGAAAAGTCGAGGCTCAGATGATCTGACTTTGTAGGCGGCTTCAATAGCCAGCATCTATACAAAGCGTAATTGAGGGTCTAAGGCTACCTATGAAGAATTCTTCTAATCCCCACCCTGAACCCATTATATTACTTGATATCAAATTTCACTCTGGTATAAACAGAAATTAAATATTATACATGTTTTTCTTAGCTGCATGCATCAATTGGGAAGAGAAGATTTATACCCTAGTCTATTTTAGGTTCAGTGACAGCCTACAACGCTAAAATGGAATACGTTCATTGTTCTCCAAAACAAAAGATGGTGGTGAAGAGTGCTGATTATGGAGACTTTAATAAGGGTGGTGCCTTTAATGACGATGAAAATTTTGATACAACCTGCAGCAAGTTAACCAGTTGTCAGGTGAAATCTCTTTGTGATGGAAATAGGTCTTGTGAACTGACCATGGACAATAATTTACTCCAACCACCGTATTGTTCTGATACTTTGAAAGAAATTTATACCAAGTACACTTGTGTGGATACCTCCAGCTCTTCCACTATAACTACAGGTAATAATGATATAATTACGACCATATTATCAAGACCGTATCAAAGGCACTCCTAGACTATATATAAACTAAACATGCCAAATAAACTTGACTACACATGTTTATTGCTCTTTTGCGCCAATGAATGGCATCGCTTTTCACGTGTGTCTGTGTTAGCATGGCATTTTCAGGCGCGCGAAGGAAAAGAACATAAATTTTACAAATTAAACTTAAATAACAACCAATTCGAATTTGTTATGTTGCCTCAGTGACAATCGTATTTACCAATATAAGCCATGCACCCCACAACAGTAACAAATATACAGTATGCATGCAACACATTCATAAATTATTGTATTACACAAGAATTATGTACTGTATTTACTCGACTGTACAAAAAAAGTATAGTCAAATTATTTTGCACAATTTTTTACTCACTCGCGATCGGGGAACCCAATCAAGTTCCCCTTGGTATACCCATTTTATTAGCAATCCCAGATCAGGTCAATAAACATTTGATATTTGAATTATTTTGATATTTTAATTTATAATTTGCATTTTGTACGATTGTCGTAAAGGAATTCAAGATAGTTAATTAGAAATCTGCTAGATTTTAGCAGATCACGTAACCAGCGTCTACCAGGCCGGGTCTTTGCTCCCCAAGAGAAAAGTCCCTGGGTACGAGGTTGTGGTATACCCAGGCATAATTGATGAACGGTGTACTTACAGCGGTGTACTTACGGGCGTAAATCTAAATGCTGCAAATTTACTTTAAAGAATGAAGGACAAAACTCAGCAATATTACACTACGCTTAAATTGGAATAGTGAAGTAGTTTTTTGGACGTAATGAAAGATTTATATTTCAAAAAAAAATTCAAGTGCACTGTTCGATTTTAACCACTATAATTTTTTCATTCCTGCTTTAGCGCCCAGAATTAGATTGTCAAATCGAAACACAGGTTTCATCGAAATAAGAGATGATTCAACTTGGAGGAGAGTTATTGAAGAAAATTGGGATAAGAACCGTACAAGCACTTGGGATTTGAAGAGACTGCTGACAATAAAATTGTTACCAAACAATTAGGCAGTGGACAAAATATTGCAACTGGAGACTTCGTATGTTATAACACTATACAGCCGAGTGGAACATCCTGCTGTATCCATCTTCAACCCTCTACATCCCCTCCGAGTACTACGATTCCATATGTGCAATGTAAGTGTATAGGCCTTGGTGTAGCAGACTCAAAATTTCGGTGAGCAACGCCGTATACAAAGAATTGAATATTTAAATTATAATGTCGTATGTTTCCCTGAATTGAGCACAATGTACCTGGTCACGCGGGAATATTGCGTCACGCCAGGAGAAATCACGCGATTTGGCGTAGCAAAAACAATGCACTGTAGACCTTTCCCCTTTTAAGTAAAATTTTGATCTAGACTAGCCTGGACAAAAATTTCATCACAGCTTGAAAGAGCATCACAAAATTAGTAATATTCCGAAGTTTCGTTGCGAAATGTTGTAAAATGCAGATAATATAGCCTTGCGAAGTTTGCCGTTTTTCAGTCATTTGGTATTACAAACGGGAAATTGATAATCAGTTTGATCATCTGATTATCAATTTCCCATTTGTAATGCAAAATGACTGAAAAACGGCAAACTTCGCAAGGCTATATTATCTGCATTTTACAACATTTCGCAACGAAACTTTGGAATATTACTAATTTTATGATGCTCTTTCAAGTTGTGATGAAATTTGTGTCCAGGCTAGTCTAGATCAAAATTTCACTTAAAAGGGGAAAGGTCTATTGACAGCAAAGAAAACCACTGTTTTAACTCGCTGGAAAATTATTGGAGTCTGTAGAAGGATTTTGTAGACGGAAATTTCGAGCGTAAATTTTATACAATTACTAGATCTGACCAGAAACAGTTGCGAAAAATGCAAATTAGTAATATTCCGAAGTTTCGTTAATGCGAAATGTTGTAAAATGCAGATAATATAGCCTTGCGAAATTTGCCGTTTTTCAGTCATTTGGTATTACAAACGGGAAATTGATAATCAGTTTGATCATCTGATTATCAATTTCCCATTTGTAATGCAAAATGACTGAAAAACGGCAAACTTCGCAAGGCTATATTATCTGCATTTTACAACATTTCGCAACGAAACTTTGGAATATTACTAATTTTATGATGCTCTTTCAAGTTGTGATGAAATTTGTGTCCAGGCTAGTCTAGATCAAAATTTCACTTAAAAGGGGAAAGGTCTATTGACAGCAAAGAAAACCACTGTTTTAACTCGCTGGAAAATTATTGGAGTCTGTAGAAGGATTTTGTAGATGGAAATTTCGAGCGTAAATTTTATACAATTATTAGATCTAACCAGAAGCAGTCGCGAAAAATGCAGACCCTGCTCAGTGTTGTCAACCGGACTCTGTAGCTCAGTTGGCTACAGACTGCACCGGGTTCGCATATTGGTGCAGGTTTGATTCCCTACAGAGGGCCTATCGTTGCATTTATTACAACCGCTTTTTGTAAGTGTGCCAACATGAGCTCCACCTTTGAATTTACTATATGAGTAAATTCTTAAACACGTCCGAATTTATCATTATGATAAATTCGCGGTACATTTTGAATTTATCAACAGAGTTAATCATAAAACCACAAGCATTAGATATTTTCAAAAAAATATTTTTTAAAAACGTTTTAAAAAAGTTTTAAAAGAGTTTTAAAAAGCAAAAAAAGTTTAAAAAGTTAGACTATCAAAAAAGTTTAAAAAGTTAGGGTTATAGGGTTAGGGGTTAGTGGTTAGGGGTTAGTGGTCGGGGGTTTGGATTAGGGTTAGTGTTAGCTAGCTAGGTGCCGTGAATTTATCATAATGTCTAATGATAAATTCGGACGTGTTTAAGAATAGGGATGAGCCGATTAATCGGTAATCAGCCGATTATTTTAAGAAAAATAACTCTATAATCTAGTAATCTATTTAATTCTATATTTAATCCCATATCCATTAATTCATTTGACTCGTACAGTGACCGATAACTGTCCAATATGAGTAAATATTTTCCGGAGCACACTAAAACTAGTACGTCAATTTGTGGCGTATACACATGTATTAAAAGTTGTCAAAAAAACCGTTATCCGGCGCTTGCACCCCGGTACACAGAAATATCGGCCATAGCCGATTAATCGGCCGATTACTCTTTTATATCGGCTCCGATATATCGGATCGGCGAATCGGCTTTTTTTTGGTATCGGCTCATCCCTATTTAAGAATTTACTCATGTAGTAAATTCAAAGGTGGAGCTCATGCTGAAGTGTACATAAAAAATGTGCAC
The DNA here is from genome assembly GCA_902702795.2 of Paramuricea clavata. Classification (NCBI taxonomy): domain Eukaryota; kingdom Metazoa; phylum Cnidaria; class Anthozoa; order Malacalcyonacea; family Plexauridae; genus Paramuricea; species Paramuricea clavata. The sequence goes on along the minus strand of CACRXK020003085.1, from coordinate 26,781 downwards.
TCGAGATTTCCATCAAAAACTCTTCAACAATTCGTTCTATCGAGTAAGATCATGGCCAAAATGTGATATTTACCCAGAAAATGATTGCCTTTCTGAATTTGTAGTTTTAACTTAAGAGCATGCTGAAAAACATTAATGCTTTATTAGCATGCTTAAAAGCATGCTAATATAGGCGATCAACTGGACCTTCAGCGAAGTAAACCTTATGTGTTGTGACGTCACTTTCCAGGGCTGAATATAAAGGAGGTCTCATTACATTGCATAGACTCAGCAGCCCGAGTAGATGCCAATGCAGGCGTTAATTTACTTTATCTAATTTTACTGTAGGCAAAATATGTGACAAACCGCTACTCCATGACGACAAGACTTTTCCAGATTCCAGATTTTCTGGCAGTGGTGATTCAAATGATAATTATGAACGTGCGAGGATTACTAAAGGTGGCTGGTGTCCTCGGGGTTCTGGTACTAGATATCTTATGCTTGATCTTCAGAAACAATATCACATAACACAAGTTGTAGTTATGGCTGATAGCTCACAAGCAAGGTGGAGCAGCTCATATTCGTTAAAATACAGTCATGATAAAACATTGGTGGATGGTAGCAGTGCAATACCGGTAATGTAAAACATAGTGAGCATTCTTTCCTAGAAAGAATGTAGGTAAGAACCTTAACCTTTTTAACTCCAGACGAAGGGCCTTCGCTTAGTCTCCCTCGCAGCCGCTCTTTGTGTCGAGGTTTCTCTCCACGAGCGGCTGCTCACTCGAGTACAACACAGTGAGTACAACATTCCATTCCCTTTGTCTTACGTTAGCCAATCAGATTTAGCGACATGAATATCTAAATAAATTTAGTGACATAAATATCAATCTCGTACCCAGAGTAATGCCTGTGCGCGGGCTAGGAAGGCATATTGGCTCTGGGGAAATTGACAACCGGAACCCCTAAATTTAGGGGTTCCGGTTCTTTGTCGGCATGCACGATTGATAAACGTTAAACCAATCGCAGCACAGGAAAAATTCAATTTCCCCAGAGCCAATGCCATCCTAGCCCGCGCACAGGCATTGCTCTGGGTACGAGATTGCATAAATATCTTAAAAGGAATGTTGTGCTCGAGGAAGCAGCCGCTCGTGGGGAGAAACCTCGACACAAAGAGCGGCTGCGAGGGAGACTAGCCTTCGCTCGAAACGTCGAAATTCTCCTTATATTTTTTCAGTTCCATCCCTACCCACGAAATCGTGTTATATTTAACTGTACATGTTAATTCAGCCATATTGTTATTTTAGTCATTCCACTATATATACTTGCCTGTACTATGTTTCAGATAAAAGGAAACAAGTATCGCTTCAAAGCATCGACAACAAGCCTTACTATCTATAATGTGAGGTATATGAAAATTGAATCCACTGAATACCAAAACTTTTGTCTTCGAATAGAACTGTGTGGAGAGGGTAAGGCATGAGAAGTGCTATTAGTTGTAAAAATTAGGATTTTTCTCATTCGCTTCATTAATATAAGTTACGATTAGTGTTAGATAATGATTAGTGTTACTGAGACAGTTGGAAATTTATAATTGCTGCATAGTTTGTAAAGATATGATGGTCTGGAATCCTGGCAAACTTCAAAGCCACGAAATAGAAGGCCTTTATTTGATGTTGAACTGTACCTCTCCATGCACAAATCCTTTTTCCCAACTTCATTAAATATTATTCATCCTGGTTGCACGTTTTACCTCAGCTATCCCTATTGGTCAACATGGGCAGCCCCCCAGTTTGTTGGGCAGTCGGGCAATATTCGCTGAACAGTCGGACAATTTTGGTTTATTAAAAAAATAAATGGGACAAATTCTGTCAAAATTTGTGATCAATTTTGTGATGTTTCCAAAATTTTTGTTAGGTTCCGAAAAATTTAGGTATGTCCGGAAAAAATTTTTGACCCTTAAAACGGTACACTGACCGAAATTTTTTTGGCGACGGGGGGGGGGTGTCGCATTATAAATTCCCGAAAAAATTTTTTGGTACTTGTCGGGGGAAAACCGGAAAAGTCGGGCAAATTTCTTTCCGCCCCCCCCCCCAATTTTTCTTTCCGGTACGCCCATGTTGGTCGATTACTTCATTATACGAAACTACAATGAGCTCAATCACCGTGACCGTGCTCAAATTAACATAAACTCAGACAAAAACATCAAACAATGACATGACGTCATGACGTTATGATCAAAGTGTACCTGTGTACTTGATCATGTTTCAAGTATCACCATATGACTATGCAATGCAAATCTCCATGAACTTTAAAGACACACTGAGTTCAGCCTTTTTAATGATGCTTTTTAAGGCTCATTTCAGCCTTTTTAATACATCCTTTCGATAATTACGTCACAACTACACTGTTTTCAGCTTAGGATCACCTTAAATGATAAGGATTTCAAGTTCTATGCACAGAGAAGCAGAACATCCTCCTTCAACACTTGCGCGAAAAATAATTCTTTATTTTGACCAATAAATGTGGAAATAAGCTTTAACACGAAATTGTGCAGTGGATCAGGGAAATCATGGGGAGTTTCACGACGTGAGGGGAATTTAGGCGATTCAGTGCGACTCATGCAGGTGACGTAACGAAAGCGGTCGGTTTATTGGTCCGGTAGAGTGGACTTTAATACTAAAACCATGGCTAAATCAATTGTTTGCTAATCTTTGCATTGTTTTTATTTTAGTCCAAACGCTAGCTCCTGTAAAGAATCTCAATGTTTCACCATCGGATTACTCTGCACGTGTGACCTGGGAAATACCTACAGCACCTCAGGACTCCAGCTATATAACACATTATTTAATTTTTCTCAACAACAAATTTGTGAAGGAGATATCTCGAGCAATGTATGGAACAGAATTCAATATTCTTCCACTTAAACCGAACACTGAGAATACTTTTGGAATACAGACCAAAGCGGATGGTTCTGTCCAGAGAGGCACTTACGTCACTAAAACCTTTACAACTAAACAAGCAGGTAAAGAAAGAAGATACTATGAAACCTCTATTTGACCCAGCCCTCTCAAATAAGCCCTTAGGTAGATATGATAGGTAGATAGGTTTATTGACTAAAATTACATCGTGGGCAGACAATTTAAAGGTTGAATTACGTATTAATTATAACAAGTAAGTTACTACAATATTATACAATATACAATATTAGGATTAAAATTGTCATTAATTTTATATTCTAAAATAATTACACATTATTGCATGAATTTACAAATTTAAAAAATATTACAATTAAAGTATCTTACATTTAGAAAAGTCATTAGTCAGTGGCCTAACGCTCATTGAGTAGGGTTAGTTCAAAAACTAAGGGCCCCCGACAGTTAGGGATCCCCATCAGCCATGCACAGCCTATCGCCCAGAAAATTAGAAAACGTAAAAATGCAAGTTAATTTAATAAGAATCAATGGGAAAATGTAAAATTAGTAATGCTAAAATTTTACAGTAATAAAGCTTCCATCGACAACGGTATCTGATTTTTTTATTCCATCTCAAATAAAACAAAAGTTATTCTTATTTGTTTTCGTTATTGTTATCGTTATCGTTATTGTTATAGACACGGAAATTTCCAGAACATTCTATGAATATTCATTATTCAATATAAAATGATAATATCTCAGTCAAACGATGACAACAGTCAACAAAGACCTCTACATCAAATATGCCTAAGGGCCCCCTCTTCCCCCATTACGCCACTGGTCATTAGATCTAATAAGTCTATCATTAAATTAAGTTAAATCTACAAATTTACACACAGTTGAAAGGTTAAAAAGTTCAATACAGGAAAGCTAACGATATAGCCTACACATGCTCTGAAGAAGTGTTTTGTGATATCTATCTGTAAATGCCTAAAATTGTAAGTTTCTTCATACCTGGAAGGTAACAAATGGAGAGGTTTATGTGATGGATCGTTGATGATGTTATATATTGAAAAGCCTCTTGTTAATATCTGTAAAAATGGTAGACATGTAGATGTATTTTCATTTCGTATTAAGTTTGACTCATTCATTTAAGATATTGAGGAAAGATGAAAAACCACGCGTATAAAGTATGAATAAAACTTTTGATGGAACTTTGGAACGTTTACATTGCACCAAAAAGTATAACTGCTTAGCTGCTTCGTGACCACGTCATTGATTTGTGCCTTTAACAGGAAATATAAAATACATGCCATTTTCTCCAGCTAATTCTATTCTTTCCAACGGTTTGTATCGATAACGCCCCTCTTTAGAGAAAATTTTGCCTCCTCCCCTACACTCCACATCCTATGAATGACTAGATTCACTAAATGGCCATGATTTCACGTTATATTTATACTTCATGTCATACTTATATTTTTAGAACCTTTCACTCTTGTTCCAATATCTTATACAAGTCTAAAGGTAACCGTACCCACATCACCGACGTATATAAAGTAAGTTTACTTGATAATTATAATCAGCGAGTCTGACGTTTATGGATTGGTGACCTTTTTCATATATGTAGCCTATAAAAAACTGGATGTTTGAAACATTGTTAGGCTTTAAGGAGCAATTTCTAGTTAAAAAATAAATTAGGATTAATAAGACGCAACATATATAACCTAAAGGGAAACGATAAACAGAAAAAGGGATGAAAAGATGTACAATTATAGTATTGTTCTGTTTTATCAACTTGTAAATAATTTTATCTATTTAAGAAGAAATAAAGAAAGTGGGGTGGGAAGTGGTATCCACACGGCCACACTTCGCCCACTGTGAAGCACACACCGGAAAAAGAGAGCAAGGTCCATAACGGCCTTTACCCTAGTCCTGATCTTCGCATCTCTCGGTCACTTCACCAAGGGGAAGGCTAGGACACGATATGTCCATAACGATGAGGGCCCTTTCTCTCACCCTGATGTTGTTTCTCCAGCTTTTCTGGGGCCTTTACTGTGCCTCCAAGAAACCGCACTTCTCGTCATCAATTTGACCAAAGGTGGGATACCAGACTCAAAGTCTGTATGGTATCGCCAATCGCTTCTACCAATCTACCATTACATTTAACGCATTCGCTTCTTCAATTATTCAACTACTCTACAGACTGGAGCAACATTGTTAAGACGTTCGATAAACCTCGAGGTAATGATTTTCATTTACAATGCAGGACCCAGTTTTCAATAAATTTAATAACAGTTTCCGCTATCACAAGTGCCGATTGTATATCAACCATTCGTTTATGCACTGGATATGCTAAAAATAGAAAACAACAAAGTTGAAGTCAACAGTTGAAACTACAATATCTGAGTACATAATGGTACACTCATACAGTCTACATGACATTGAATTACCTAACAAAGCTGTACAGTGCATTAAGGTGCAGAAGAGAGCAGAATAACAGTACCAACAGTTCATTACGTAATATATGAATTATGAATGAGTTTGAGAAAGAATTGTATATAGTACACAGCCACAGTCAAGGTGTATGGTGTATCATGCAATACAAAACAATGGAGTAAAGTATATTATGTTGTAGTATGGTACAGTACAAAACAACAAACTGAACACAGTGCAGAACACTCATAGTATATACACATGTATAAGAGGTTGCATATATTGCATGAGCTGTTTCAAAACTATGCTTCACAGGCTAGCATGATACAATGAATTCTAATTTTACGTCTTTTATTCAATTATTGCTTAATTGGAACTATTACTCTTCTAAATTAGATTCTACTTTCGCTATGTCCTCTTTATAGTTTTGTCCCTTCCGTATTGTTGTGTTATTTTTGTCAGGTTGGTCTTCACATGGAACTCGTGTTTTGTTGGCCACATTCTCAACCATACTTTAAGCATTTTGTATTCTTATATGGTTGCAGTAAAGAAAGAAATAAATAACCATTAAAATTCTGTATAAAAGTTGTACATTTTAAAACTGACTTGCATCAAATTTTGAATTTTAAACTATGTTAGGGATAATATATGCCATGTTTGTTTTTTCTGTAGCTCCAGACATTTTAAATATCATATCTACCGGGCTTAAAATGTACACCATCTCTTGGTCTATACCATCTTTACCTGACCAGCAAACCATCCGCAGGTACTATGCAAACTACAGTGCATCAAATGAGTCCACTGAAATGCTGAGTATACCAAAAGAAATGACATATGTCGCTGTCGCTGTTGACTTCGATAAACGGTATACGTTTGAAATACAAATTGAGACAGAGGCTGGAAGAAGTAATACAACGTCAGAAACATGGCCATCTCATTCAGGTATGCCATGTCAATGTTACATTCTTATGACTTACATTCACCTCAGGCAAGCCATATATAAATTATATATCATTCTCATTCATTTAGCGCCATTGGAACCCGTGAATAAAACAGCTGACGGTTACACAGTAGTACTGAGAAAACCAAGAAAAGAGCAAAATATTAAGTAGGTTTATATGTATGGTGCTTTGCACTCTGAAATAGTTTCCCCTATCTATATAATTGTATGATCGTGGAGTTGTGGCCGCCTTAATCTTTTGTTTTAATAATGGTATTGTTCTAGTAACGGAATAAAGTTATTACATATTGCCTTTCATCTTATCCTTCATAAATGGATATAAAGGTGGATCAGTCTCATGAGCCATACTAAACTAACTTAAACATGGTTAAACTAACAGGATATTTCTATCAATTCTAAACAGCTGTCTCTATATAAAGGTCAAGTAACTGCCAGTCCTCATTGATGGAGTGTTACTGCAGAGGCGACCAGAGTATCTGGATAAATGGTGCTTTTTTCGATAGAACTTGATAGCAGGATCTAACTCGTAACTATGTACCTGAAAACATAGAGTCAGTAGGTTATTAACGTTGAGACAAAGGTGGTTTGATCAATTCGCCGAAAGATATATTCTTTACAGTTACTGTGCCACCAACGGTGTACTCTGCTACTGCTATACACTCCAGTCTTATGGATTAAAACTCTTCTTTTCTTAGGACTGTTGCTTTAGTATTACTAAAATCAAAGTCAGCTAACCCACCTGCACCAGAGGATGTCACGCTAGAAGATTCACCTCCCGCTGAGACGTTAGATAATGTCGCCTTTATTGCCAGACAGTTTAATATAATCGAGTTCCAAGGTTATACTATAGAAATATCCCTGCGAGAGTCCAAAGGTAACCGACGGAGGAAAAGAGAAGTTACCGTGCTTGATATATTGTCATCGAGTGCAACGTATAGAACGACGCAATTGAATACAGACGAGTCAGGGGTATGTAAAACGTTGCTGAAAGTGATTTTAAGGATTTGAAGGCATGTCACGTTTGTTCTCGTCTTAGGCTTCGTTTTGGGTAGGTAATACGCAACATATCACAAGGTATACTAGCTCAGAAACATCTCACTCAAAGAAGATAAACCTTACTCCATTGTTATGTCATGGATAAGGACAACACTTTCTTTCAGCTTAATTAAGTCTGCTCTATACTATATTTACGAGGCTCAAGAATGCCTCTCTTTACGTAGAACAAAGATTCTCAGAACTTGTTTTAATACTGTATATTTTTTGTCTTCTTTTTAATCTAGTCATAATTTGATTAGTTTTTAATCTACTATGTTATTGTGTCTTTTTCATTGAGTAAATCTTTAAATTATCTAGACATAAAACACCAGGTATCACCTCAATATTTATACTAGTGACGTTCAATAATTAACATGCTTCATTATACAAAATAATTAAATTCCCAGGAAATAAATTGAGTTGAGGTGAATAGACTATTCATTCTTTTTTTAAAATTGTATTTGGGCATACTGGAGTGAACCGTTCACAGGTAATGAGAAGTTATGGATAGTATACGTTCTTTCCGACGACAGTATACCGTTTATAACGTAATTTTGTGCCGTCAACTTCTATCCTGTTTAAAAAAGAACTATTTTAACAATAAGTACTACGTAAAAAAAAAACTTTACCCGTCCGCCTGTATATAGTTTACGAATCGGAATTTCACATTCGGAACATTTTGAAAACATTACTACTGTAAGTAATTTAAGAGCAGTAGAAAGTCAGATACAGATCAAATGCGAATGTTTTTTGTTTATGCTTACTTAAAATAACACCTACAGTAAGTAACCAAGTTTGCCAACTATTTTGACGATATGCTTCGCTATAGTCGAGGAAATCGAAGCTAACGCTTATGTAAATCAGAACAAAATCTGTATCTGGTTTAAAGATATTGATTAAATATTCATTTCTTTGGATTTCTTCATTTGAAGATTCTTCATGCATTATTAATAATTTAAACATGTTTATAGCTGGCGGTGATAATAGTGGTGATACAGACAAGCGTGATGATGATGGTGGTGGTGGAAGTATTGGTGTTGCTGTGGGTGCCTCATTTGCTGTCGTTGTCATCATCGTTGCCTTGGTTCTCGCTTTTATTTTTTTTAGAAGAAGGTAATAGTCTGATGTTCCATTCCAAACGTTTGCATGGTAAACGTAGAGTATTTAATTCTTTGTTTTGAAATCACTGGAGCAACAACACTGAAGCGAACAACATTGACACAAAATGTTTGATTTGGAACAGGTTTAGCATACAATTTTTCCAGACATATTTTGCCACTATGGGTGTAAGTAAATATTGTAATCCCCGAACAAATCGCATTCACGACCCAAAGTTTCGACAGTTTAGTGTGGTGTCTTTATCAGGTATTATCTGAAGTCACAACGTGGGCCATTCTTATATGCTCGAGGAATGACGTTACCACCCAACAATGAGAAAGGTAGCTATACTACTGTAATGCATCCCCTTCAAAGCTTGATTATATTTATGTGTAGCGCTGTCAAACAACGCCTTCGACCAGGGTGCAAACTTGAGATCATCCCTGATGAAAACAAAGGACTGGAATAACGAAATGTTGGGTCGAGAATGTAATTTGTTGGCGGATAATATTCATTCCCTTTAACTATAGAAAATGAAGGAAAATAAAAAATACTAAGAAGATTCGTTACATGAAATATACCTATTTAAAATCAAAATCAATTTCGATAGAACAAATCGTTATCTCCTGAAGTAACTGGATCATCAGTAAGCGATTAGCCATGCTAGCCATTAAATTTATTTTACATATAGTCCTGTTGCAGTAACACTGGCCAAAGGGGATGGATTGCAGGAACTCTAGGGAAACAGTTTAGAACTAGTAGAGCTATCCAGTATAAAAGAAGTTTGTTTAGTGGACTCATATTTTTAAGGAGAACGCACAAACGGTATGAAGACAAAGAAATCGTTTCCAAGGGGAAGTATGATGATGAGATGAAAGAAATTGATCACTGCTATGAAGAACCAAATACGGCCAGGTCGGACGATCCCATTCTCAATGAAACTAATGAAACTAATGAAGGCATTTATTCAAATGAAGCTGGTATGATATCCAAATGAATAATATCTGACCCCAATAACTTACTAAGCGACAACGTAATAACTATTAAATCAACCACTTATGCAGTCACTTAATAGTTCAAAACTATGAATCTGCAATTTGTAACTGGCTTCTAAATGAAATTATTGACATCGGGCAATTTCAAATGTAAATGTCATTTAGATGTTACTAAATTAATTTTTTAAAATTATAATTTAAGACGACGACCAAGGGAAAGCGCATCCACCTGTTCCTGTCGCTGAATTTGCGCATTATGTGAACGAACTGAAAGCAAATGAGAAGCACGAATTCCAGAAGCAATATGATGTAAGTAACAACACAAACAAATTGAATGAATGCAAACGCATTATAAGTCAGAGACGTTGCCTAGAAGTGTGGCATTGAGACATGAATCGTTACGCTACGGTTGCAATCACTCACAAGTTCTCCTCCTTATGCCTCTGCTATTGATCTCGCGAGCAAAAAGAATCCACGTCGAAATTTTAGATCCCTTCTAATGTCTACGATGAAATAAATCACTATACTGGAGTGTCGAGACATCTGGATACGTGAATGTAATCCAGGCCTGTGAAAATATGCATGATTCTTTTTGCTGCCTGGCGTCGTAAACTAAAAAGCTTCGCTTTAATTTCTGTATTCTTATTTCTGTTTTTCTGTTTAGGATTTACCTAAAAACACGAAAACGTCTTGGGAAGTGGCCAAGAAGCCGTTCAATAAGAAGAAAAACAGATATGGAAATATCGTAACATGTACAGTTTTTAAAGCACTTTCACATACTTCACTTTGTTCATTGTAATGATTGTCCATTGAGTATCGTATATAATGTATCTTAATTAAATAAAAGTGTTATTATCTATTACATTACAGATGACCATTGTCGTGTTGTTCTCTCAGGAGATGAAAATGAGGATTACATCAACGCTAGCTACATAGACGTAAGTTCTTTCACAGTCCACTTAATCTTACAGATTAATTATTTGAATCGGTTTTCCATTTCGCATGCTGTTTTCCACGAATGGATTTTCTTGGAGAGCACCATCAATATTTTCAACACAATTCACCCGAATGTCTAAGGCGATGGTTTTTCTTGTTGTCCAAAGTAATGATTATATTGTGATGAAGAAATAGAAGCAACAAAAATGTTAAAAATGCGTAGATGTTTCTCATTTCCTGAACGGTTAATTATTAAGAACAAACTATAAGAGTAATGGCTGGAGCTAAAGTCCCAATTAAAGCCTAATGTAAAAGTCATCCCTGCAGGACTGGTGACGACTGGTTTTAAAGTTAGCTTAAGATGTAAATTCTAACAAAAATCATTCTGTATTTAGGGAATCAAGGAAAATTCATACATTGCTAGCCAAGGTGAGAGGTTTACCAGAAGACTGCACGCAATTGTTTAAACGAGAACTAAAGAATCTGATTCTATTTTTTGCCCATATTTTAGGTCCTAATAAACTAACTGTGAATGATATGTGGAGAATGGTTTGGGAACAACGGAGTTATTCTATTGTGATGGTGACCTCCCTCGTTGAACTTGAAAAGGTCAGTAGGTCATCATCATCACCATCATTGTTATTATCATCATTATTTCACCAATGCTTATCACCATCATCATCATTACCATCATCATCATGACCATCACCATGCTTATCATCATCATTACCACTAAGCTTATTAGTTATTATCATCATCGTCACCATGCTTATCATAATCATTACCATCTCTATCATTAACACGCTTATTATCATCGCATCATCATCTTCCATGTCCAATTATTCTATTGATCTCGACCAGAACCTCCTAAAAATTCCATCCAGTGTTCATGATTTTTTGTCATATTCTCCTTTGGAATAGTATTATCTTCTACAATTTGGTATTGTAGTCTTTTCAAGCAATAACTTCTTCACGACTTCTGTTACATCGTCCACCAAACTTTCTTTCACAAATACTGTAAATGCAAATGTAAAATTATCTTATTGGTATGTTGGTTCCAGCCTAAATGTGAGAAATATTGGCCTGACAAAGGAAGCGTAAAGTATGGAGATATTGAAGTAACTTTGATGAAAACTGAAGAGTTTGCTTATCATGTCACACACACCTTGCAACTTAATAAGGTAATCAACTTTTGCAGTTTACGTATACTGATTATGATTCCCTCTCTAACGGCTGTGAGAAACGTCCTTCCATTTTACTTTACCAAGCATTACAGGTTCTTTCCCATAAAGAGTCCCCGACTTGTACGAGTTTCTCCTGTAGAATTAACAACTAGACCAATTAAAAACGCTCCTCACTTGACCTCTAGCGAGAACAGTTGACAGTAGAATTGGGAAAAATGAAGATGTTTGGGATACTGTAAATAAAGCACTGGATGAATAAGGAACGCTCCTGCGAAGAACAAGTTTTACACTATACAACGTGTGAATAAACTATAGTGGATAAGACAAATTCAAATACACTTGGAACATGTCTACTATAAATACAGTTAATCATTTCCGCATTCTTAATTGTGCATAGGTTATTGCTATCTATATAACAGTTTAGTATGTTTAGTTTTCTCTCTTTAAGATATAAGTGGCAATTTTTTTATTTGGCGACCAGGTATTCGCCAAAGGTAGCCCTCGTGGGGACGGAGGACATTTGAACGTGATAAAGTAATTCTAAAGCCTTAAAACATCTCAGTATCTCAAGTATTTCATTTTACTTTTTCATATAGTTTTCCAACATATTAAACCACTGTTTATATTTTGTATAACACATTGATATTTCTGTAGGGCGATCTGGTATTTAATTTCGCTACCAGATCTTATCACTGGTAGCCAGTTAGGTGATTGGAATTCTTAAAATTTTAACCATTGCGAGCGATGTTTTTTGCTGGACCTCTAGGTGGATAAGTATAATTGTAGACCTGTTCCAAAAAAATTCTTCACACAATCTAGGACGGAGAAGAACGTGAAGTGCGACATTACTACTTTCAATCTTGGCCTGATCACGGTGTCCCTAAATATCCCACTCAACTCCTGGCTTTCAGAAGACATTTCAGAACACATCATGTGGAACAGTCTGGACCAATCGTTGTGCACTGCAGGTTAGATTCTTAATCTCGTTAAAAACGTGTCACCATTAATTTGTAAAATAATACCTATGACATAGGTCACTGTAAATTGGAATGATTGAAATCAATAACCGTTCGAAAATAAAAATTCCCCTCAAAGAAAATTTTATTCTTTTACGTTTCCAGTGCTGGTGTTGGCAGAACTGGCGTCTTCCTCGCTGTAGATACGATCCTTGATAAACTTGAGAAAGGTGTCATCAATTCTATCGATGTTTTTGGACAAGTGTGTGCAATGAGAGAGCGACGAATGAATATGATTCAAACTTTGGTATGAATAGTAAAAATTTACTATTGTCCTTGACCATACAGGGCAAATTATGAATCCTACATTGTTGGGGAAACATTGTTTCCTAACCATGCTTCTGAAAAATTGAAAAACTAGAAAACACTGTTCCCCTTCCATGTTGAGGAAACCAGAAAACAGTGTTTCCTAGCTATGTTTCCCGAAACTGGGCAAAGCAGAAAACATTGCTTCCTAGCCATATTTCGCCGAAAATGGGCGAACCAGGAAACAAAGATGACATTAGAAAATATTCCTACCTCCTGTAAAGCAGTTCTCTTTCCAGAGAAGCAAATGAACTTTGTTTCCGCAACAAAAAATGTTTGGATGGGAGGTAAACGGAGAAAACATTTGAAAAACGGGAAAATGTTTCCTTAATTTTTTGTTCAGGTCTTTATTTAAATTGTCTTTATTAACTTTTATAAGTTGTACATTATATTTTTTAGGAGCAATACATATTCGTCCACGAAGCCATTTTAGAAACCATCTTATGTGGCATGAATGAAGTAAATTCTAGTAAAATCCAGAAAGAGATTGAAAAGCTCGCCGAAGTCATTAAGGCCAGTGGAATGACTGGATTTCAAGAGAAGTTCAAGGTTCGCATTCATATATCACCTTTTCTGCCTTAAGCTTGTATATAATTAACAACCTATTAACAGACAAACATGAAGGCTTTTGTCATTTTAGAGGTTGGGTGAGGTTTCACCGAAATATTCTCCTGATGAATGCATTGCAGGATTACGGAAAGGAAATCTCAAAAAGAATCGCAATAAAATTGTCTACCCAGGTATTTTGAAGATTCACCTAAATCCGCTAATTATTTCACCATGTATACTGCCGCATATTGGAGGCCTGCTGTAGCTACTGTAATATATTCATGTTAATATGCACTATAATTATATATGCTGATTAGCATAATAATTATAGTATATTACAGCTACTTTTGACCAGAATATACAACTCTTTCATCTTAAATTGGAAAATTTCTTTTGGAGCATAACAAGTTTATATCGTTCGTTCTATTTTAGCCGAGAGCAATCGCGTTCCTCTTCAATACGTGCATGGCGTGGAAGATTCAGATTATATCAACGCTGTGTTTGTTCATGTATGTATACAGTGTATATTATTAAGTTGAATTAAAAAAAAATATTTAATTTAATAAATTAATGCAAAGCCCAACCGAATTGCATGTTTAAGACGAATAATGGGTAATTGAATAACCATATTCGCTTCTACTGGCAGCTATTTCTGCCTTATCAATAGGAATCAACCTTGTATGTCAAGTTCATTACATTTCTGAGCTCATTATTTTATTTTCACAGTCGATCAATTAAATTGTTTAATATTATTCACACCAACTCCTGTAGTGAAGAATTAGTTAAATCTTCCTATTTTTCATTCCAGGGCTACCTTGGAAGAAACTACTTCATCGCCACACAAAGTCCTCTGCGAAATACAATCAGCGACTTTTGGCGAATGGTTCGTTCGCAGAAATCATCCACAATTGTCTTGTTGAATAGTATCAAAGATGGAACGGTATACTGTAGATAAAATTCTATATATCAGGTTGATTTTTACGTTGGTTGTGGTATGTCGAACCATCCATCCAAACCAAAACATAAATTATCATTATTAAATTATCAATATCCATTTGCAAGAAATTAGATATTTTCTATTGTTAATATTTATGCCGATGTTTTTTTGTACACTTTAGTCGTTCCCGATATTCTGGCCGACAACCAGAGGACAACCAAACCAATACGACAGCTTGACAGTACAATTGGACTCAGAAACAGAATCTGAAGGAATATGGACCAGAAAGTTTATCTTATCGTCTTATCCCGTACGAATATGATCAGTAATATTAATTAAAACAAAATTTTGTAGTTTGGATCAGAACTGTTTAAAACAGAAGTTGTTTAAAATGTATCTATTCAATTCGAAATTTTGAAATAGCAACCAAAAACGCAGCATCGTACTACACACTGACTTTCAAAATAAAACTTGCGTGAACCCAACCTCGTTCCCAGGCTCTTCCCTCTTGTACCTCAAGAAGAGGGAAGAGCCTGGGAACGAGGTTGGCGTGAACCCACTTGTGACGTAACATCCATATCCACAATAATCCAAGATGGTGGACAGCTCGCTAGTTTCATTCAAAATATTTCAAGAATCATCTGAGATCGTGTGAAAAGTTTTTTTTAGTTATTTTAGTCAAATAAGATTAACAAAAATTTCATTGCCAATGTCCTTTGTCCTAAACTATTCTTTATTTCTGACCGAAACAACAAGATTGTAAAATATAAGTCCTCTTGAGATAATCCTTTCATAATATTAACCAAGTTAATTAAAGTGCATATGACATGAAATTTTTTATGTTCTTAAATGAAAGAACTCTTTAAGCTGTAATGTAACTTATTTTTCAGTTTCTTGTTTTCATGGTTTGTTCCCGAGATATTTCAATTTGTTTGGTATGTAAATGAGTGTGAATATGTCCGCTAATTTATGACGTCACGTTGGTTGCAAGCTCAACTTACGCTGGTTATAAATCTATTAACTCTAAAAACTGTAGATATCAGTTCACGTTTTTCTCCAGCCATTTTATCACATTTACCCGTGAGTGAAGTTAGAAATTATTGTCTTGGATGATAGCCGTGATATTCAACCATTTTGAAGAGCTTGCAACCAACAAGACGTCATAAATTAGCGGACATATTCACATCATTTACATACCAAACAAATTGAAATATCTCGGGAACAAACCATAAAAACACGAAACTGAAAAATAAGTTGTACTACAGCTTAAAGAGTTCTTTCATTTAAGAAAATAAAAGAATTCATGTCACATGCACTTTAGTAAAGGTAATATACGTCCTCTAAAACCAACCACAACCTCCACAATAAAACTGAGCCTAACAGTAATTAGCTAACTAATTTAAATTTAGGACTTGTCTGATGGTCAAGTTGTTAATATTTTCCATTACACGAAATGGCCGGACCATCGTGTACCACCCAATGCAGATTGTGTCATCCGCCTGACATCATTGGCCGAGAATTCAAGGAAAAATTATGGTCAAGGACCAATCGTTGTCGTATGCAGGTAACATTAATATCGTCCGTCGCCTCATTCTTTCTTTTGTTCTTCATCCATTTTTGTGCTTGCTCGTCAGCAAAATAAACAGATAGGCAGTGTTGAACTTGAGAACACTTGGACTAACTTGAGAACACTTCGAACCTAATTAGTGTACCATTTTGTAGAACAAAATTACGACAATTTTCTGTAGTATTTTTTAACTCCTTGGACCATGTCTGTCTATTCTTTCCAATCGAATCTTAAAAAGCATTTAATTTTTGATAATCTGTCCGATGATTGTAACTAATAAATAGTATCTAATTTACATCTAGGTGTGTGGATCTAAGTATCTTCGTTTTGATATTATGTGTGTGTCCTTCCTTGTATTATATTAGTTTCCTTATTATATGTCTGCTCACTATTCTACCTCATATATATTTAGATAACTTATTCTTTAATATTTGACATGAGGTAGTCTATCAATTAATAAGCCTTGGCTTCTAGTTGGACTACCTCGTCACAATTTTTCATTTCTTGTCTCTTCTATTTTTTTATTTTTGTAAATTGTTGTATCAACCAATTGTGGCAAATTAATAAATTCAAATTCAAACAAATAATAGACAGGGTGTCATCTTTTCGATTTGTATTTCAGTGATGGAGCTGGACGTACAGGAACATACATTGCCATTTCAAACCTTCTTGAACGAATGAAAATTGAACAAGCAATGGATGTCTTCCAAGCCATAAAAATCATCAGAGGAACACGACCACAATTTGTTGAAAATGCTGTAAGTACATTTTATAATAACATGGTTTTCATCGAAAGCGAACAGTCCGAGATAGAAACAGCGTTGAAAGGTTTATCCAAAGTATTTGATGTTTTAATACGACTAACCAATCATATTTAATATACTATACAATTTTCGGAATTGATTGACATGACATCACTTTTTCCTAATTCTTTTATCAAATTTCTTAGTTAATGCAGCAATATGCCCATTAGCATTTTTACGACGACATTGGATTTTGGTACATATATGCATGAGGGTGGCAGGGTGCTCATGTGCATACTGGATTTTGGTATATATGTGAGCGTGCTCATGAAATACCAAAATAAGGTATGCTCATAAGCACGCGGTCATATATGTACCAAATAACCAAAATCCACCATGCTTATGAGCACCCTCATATATAGATATACCAAAATCCAGTATCCTCATGAGAAATAAATAAAAGGGAAATCATAACAGAATTTGTTTTGCTTCTTTAGGAACAATATCGGTTCTGTTACGCGGCTATGATGGCGTACTTGGACGGTTTCAGTGACTATGCCAACTTCGAATAACCGAACCAAATTTTTTTGCAAATATGTGGCAAAAACAATTTTCACACGAAGATATTAGTTTGGTTAGATACGTTTAAAGCGAAAATCCGTCTTATGCGGACGATCTTCATACTAAGACTAAGTATAATATTGTTTTAGGAACTATATTTAGTTCATAGTCTTAGATAAGTAGACGCATATACTGTCGGTCATATAGACTCCAAGCAAATGAGTAAAAAACGAGATAAACTTAGGATACAACTGAACTGCATTCATAGCTCAACTGAAAAGAACTCCATCCATAACACTATTTTGAACTTCTTCATGCATTTAGCAATAGAATCTTATGAATGCAAGTAACGAATTTAAATAATTCACAATGGTGAAATAAACAGAATATTACACTGAAATTTTAAGATGTACAATTAAGTAAGCACAACATTTATCAGTGAGTGACTACTTACTGAAAAATACCCAAAGCCCTCAAATAGCGGCAGTTAGAAAAATACACAAAGCCCTCGAGGCAGCGCAGTTCATATGTACACGGACGAAAGGGACGTAGCGAAGCATCTGAAGTTTGGGGGAGGGGATGTCGGAGGATCTTACCTGAAATTTAAACTTCAATGTTATAAATTTACTTGAAGTGTAATAATTATAATAGAGCTTTTTTCTGATTGTTTTAAGGCAAATTAGGCGAAGGAATTGCAACTAAATTGACTGTATTTTACAGAAATGGTTATAATTATCATTTCATAAAAGTAACGACTTTATTACGCAAATTTTACCTGAAAATGTCACAGTTGGAGGGGGGATGGGTTACACCGGGTAACAGTTTCCATATACACTTCAGCATAAAATGTGCCAACTAGTCGCGACTGCAATCAGTGACCAACTGTGATCGGAATGATGTTGTCCATGCGTTTCATCGCCTAATTTGTTTTGGCTGCAGTGGGAACATTTCGAATAACAGATCGTGACGGAATGTCACTATTGTTATGCAAAGGTGTGTATGCAAGCAATGTTTTTGAATAAAGTCGTGAGTTTAATTAACATATAGTTATTTTGTGCTAGATTTAGGTACTGATATGCGGAAGTATAACAAGCAATCCATGATTTAGGCTTTCGTCTTTTGCCTTCGCTGTTCGACTTGACGAAATAAACGGCAGAATGTCGTGGCTCATTCATCGATGGTTAACTTTATTTGGTATATTAGTATTGGTGTTTAAAGGTAAGGTGTTATATAACCTGGCAAAGCTACCGTGAAGTACAAGTAGATTTATTAACCAGTAGATTTATGGCTGCCAACTGAGTGATGACATTGCTTTGATTTCATTGCGTAGCATATAGTTTGTGTGTATATATTGCTAAAGGTGAACTGACATCAATGACAACAAAGTGTTTGTACTTTTGTCATTGAACATAATTGATTTGATGTGGTTACATTATCGCAGGTGCGGCCAGTGCGATGATAGATTTTTGTCATATGCAAAGAGTGGCCGAATAAGGCTCGGCCTCAGTTACACTGACATACAGGGTGTATAAAAAAAAACGCAACCTCGGAATTTCCTAAGAAATCACTTTGCAATTCTTAAGCATAAAAGATTTTAGGCCCCTGGGAATTGAAATCGAATTGCTAATAGATCATATTACTGTTGTTGTGCATTAAATAAATGCATAAATTTTGCTTTATGCACTCGCGTGTGCAGTAATTTTGACTAGTTGTGCTATTTTAAATTCCCAGGCGCCTAAAATCTTTTGTCTTTAAAACAATGTCGATTTCTTGGGAAATTCCGAGGTTGCGGTTTTTTTGATACACCCTGTACAGGGTGTCTCAAAAAAAACCAAAATCATTTAAATTGACGTATTGTTCGATATTCAATGCCCTAGCACTAAGTTAATCCCACGAGTGCATAAAAGATTGACATAACTGCTATAATGAATGGTAATACTCGGCGTAAACTTGTTATGTCAGGCATAAAGTACTAAACCCACGAATGCATATTACGCATATTACAATTTACGAAGCATTTTTAAATTCCCATGAGCAAACAAACGTTCACTTTACAAAGATATTTTAATTTTTTAAAACAAATTAATCATCCTGTCAAAATCCTTTGTGTTACGGCATTGAAATTCGAACAATACGTTATTTCAATGATTTTGGGTTTTTTTGAGACACCCTGTAGACTGTTCTAATGACGTTAATTATAGCCACTTAACCCTATAAGAACAAACAAGACGCCTGCTCAGGCGTTCACACTGGCCTCGGTTGGCAAAATACACAAAATGTGGTTTTGGGCTCAATTCCCTAAGGGGCCGATTACATGGAGAACTTTCAACCCCGCGGTTGAACTCAACCCTGTTAACCGGGTTGAGATTTTTTGCGATTACATGGACGATTTCAACCCCGGGGTTGAAACGCTATATATACTATACGTTCTCGGCATCGATTCCCGGAAGTAAAAAAGCCTTTATTTTGTTTTCTTGTAATAAATAGTCACTACCACGTAGGCTCGAATAAGTCATGATAATTTCAGCCCTGGGTCGAAACGATCACATGACAAAATTTTCAACCCAGGGCTGAGTTCAACCCCGGGGTTGAAATTTCAACCCTGCTAGCTGAAGCAGGGTTGAAATTTCAACCCCAGGGTTGAACTCAGCCCTGGGTTGAAAATTTTGTCATGTAATCGCGCGTTTGATTTTGATAGAGTTTTGTATTACAGACAGGACTGAAATTTCAACCCGGTAAACAGGGCTGAGTTCAACCCCGGGGTTGAAAATGCTCCATGTAATCGGCCCCTTATTGATCTAATTTTTTTAGTTCCTTTTGTAAATTTCTACATATTTTTCATGTCCAAAGAACTTTAGTTTGCATGGAAATTGCATGCCTTCTCCATCACCCAAGTTAAAAAGATACTGACTATAAAGAACTTTAGTTATAGGAATGCACAATTAAACCTTTTGTAATTTTGATGAACAGTATAATACAACTTTTATACCTTATTAATTATTAACATAATAAACGAAATCTGACACCAAGCCCAGTTAATTCGAACCCCCGCTAACTCGAACAATTTTTCGTTCCCCTTGGGAGTTCGAGTTAGCGGGGTTCTACTGTATATGTATAAAAGTGGTTCAGAGATACCAAAAGTTATGGTAGTGAGTATCCAGAACTGGGATACCAGATTCTTAGAAAAGTCACTTTCTGGAAATGCAAAAAATTGTATCCTGGTAGAGTTGTGTATTATTCAAATAGGACTTTAATAAATTCATTAGGCCTAACAAATATAGCGTTTGGTTCCAGTTGTCTGATTTTTTTGCTGACTGGAGATGTGGTTGTGGCCCTATTTTTCAACATTTTTGCTTGACCCATTGGCAAGGGGCTATCAAATTTTCCCTATTAATTAATACAAATACAGTAATCTAGGTGTACAGGGGAAGGAAGAAATGTGAAAAAAATATTAAATTTATTGGGAGTGTTGATTTTTTGTGCAAGACACTCAAGAAATTGTGGTTTAAGACTGGATGAGTGGATGCAACTGGACCCATGCAATTGGACATTTTTGGCTGTGTTGTTAAACACTCGAAAGGTAATTGTGTCTGTCAGAATCGCATTGTTTAGAAAGCATTAAAATGTTAAAGAATATAAGTCATATATTTGTGAAATGGGCTTAAAAGTTTAAAAAAAAAACACTTCTGACTTCACAGTAATTCATAATTTGGGGGGAGGGGATTATGAGGGATTATCCTTTTTAGTGGGTTATATTTAAATTGTCCAATTTTTGCTGCCCAAAGACAGAAACTGCTCTCCTCTGCTGCTCAGATGTTTGCTGACGATTGGTCAAGAATGAACGACGCGCAAATTGTTGAAATGTTTTTGCATGGATCATCTTCATTATCATTAGAATCAAACAGAGAGTTATTTTCTCTTGTTCAGCCTTATATAAATGAAACAAAACGTTTTCATTTGCACAATTCTTGACTTCTGTCAGTTCTTTTTCTTTTTATTATATACTTGGCATGTTATTTAAACATTTTGCAATTGTAAGAAGTGAGCCCCCTAGATGAGCGTACGCACTCTTGGGACAAACTTTGTTTGTTTAAACAAATTAAAAATATGTTTAAAGAGATAAGAATTTAATGCACAAGCACTTAAGCGCAGGTGCGTGTGATAAACAGAAGAAAATCTATCATTGGATAAATTATAAATAACATTTGGAACAGGTAAGTCAAAAATGGTAACTAAAGCATTTTTAAAGAAATCGAGTGAAACTAGCAAACGCGTCTCAATATTTATACTATTCCACAGTCTTGCAGCAGACGGGAAAAAGGATCCTTTATAACGTTCAGTGTGACTATTAAAAAGAGAAAAGTCTGAAACCGTTCTTAAAGAATAGTTTGTTCTTTCGTAGACTTGTAAAGGAAGTAATTCTTTAAGATAAGTTGGACTCAAGTTATTTACAATCTTATAATATAAGATAAGCTTATGGATTTTTCTTCTAGTAGACATACTTTCCCATCCCACTTCTTGCATGAGACGATGCTTACTAGTTCCTTTTATTGCCCCGGTTACAATCTTAGCTGCCTCATATTGTACATGCTCAAGTAGATCACAATCACTGGCTATACCGTTGTCCCATAACACGTCCGCATACTCCATAACAGGACGAATAAGTGATTTATATAGCTTGCCTAGAGTGCAGTCTCTACTCACTTTAAATTTCAGGCCTTTTAAATTAACATATTAACTTTTTATTAGTATTTTCAAAAATATTTACAATATGGGCTTTCCAAGAGAGGTTTGCTGTGAGTTTAACATCAAGATGAGTGTGTTGCAAGACTTCACAAATTTTCTCGTTTGCAAAATAAAGATCAGGATGAGGTGGTTTAAGTCTTTTAACTGAAAAAGTCATGCATTTGGTCTTCTTTGTATTTATAGTAGTTTTCTATTTCTATAAGGTCATTATTCAATTTTGTGCATCAGTGCATGTCAAGGTCTTGATTCTTTCAGAATCCACAAAAATTAATGGCTGCTCATTTCTTCTACTATTATTTCGATGTCTGGCATATGTGTTAATGTCAGACAACATTTCCATGAAAAAGTAGAAAAACTGCATTGTGAATATATGACACCTTTGCTTTATTTTAGCACATGTGTACCCTGACACTATATATATTTATATATCAAGCACTTCTAGACTTCCTGCAAAACTGAATACATTGTATGTACACTGTAGCTCATATAACAATCGCACTAGCAATATAATATAAACACGGTTAATTAATACACTACTGTAACTGCACTAATACCTATATTTATTACCCAGTGAATAAAACTTTAAAATTTAACTCAATTTTTATCTCAAAGCGTCTATACATGCAATTTTCGTACTCAACGAACTTTTACTGAATATACAAAATGGTTTAATGGCACTATTATTATTTGCAACCATTTGCAGGTAAATGGTTGTAGCTGTGTTGATAAAACACGAAATTAATTCAACCTCAGCAAGTACAATTGACCGCCTTGAAAAATTAACTCGGTCACGCTTCCATTGTGTAAATAGCATACAATTAAAGTTCTGGAAGTAGTGATAAGCAAGTCATAACGTTTAACATCTCGAACCATATGATTTATATATAACAAATAGTTTAATCCCTAATAAGTACAGCACTGTTTAGATTATATAAATAGGAGCTTTATGATGCGCAAATGGTGCTCACCTGTAGCCGCAATCTGTGTATGGTTTGTAGCTTCCACCCCCGACAACACCGTAAATAATAAAAAAACTAAAAGGTAAACTTGCTTATATTCCTCTGTGAACATCATAAAAGATAAAACAAGTCGTGTGTAGTGTTAGAAACGAATCAAAAGAGTGTTTTCTTAGACGCATTGAAGATCAAATTGCGCTCATGTTTGGTCACATCAATCCACCAATGATCAATCTCATGATCGAGCAAACGAGACAAATAGAGTGGAGCACACAACACCCAACATTACCATTTTTATCCCAAATTATCCCAAAGTGTTCCTTCCGTCTCAGAACCGACCACTGGTGCTGGAACCATAGAGATTATAAATAACACATAAATAATATTTATAATCTCTATGGCTGGAACCGACGCAGAAGGTTGGCAAAAAAGTACAATAGCAATTTATCAGAATTTTTTATACAGCAGGTTAAACGGGTTTTCTTCTGTGTACCCCATAGTTCAATGGTGTACCCTGGTGTACCACGGTCAGCACTATTTTCCATTCCATCGATCTTCTAAAGTTGTTTCTTCTTGGATTTTTTTATTAATTTGCTTATTTGGTTAGGGTTAGAGTTGGGGTTGCGGTTAGGAGTTAGAGTAGGGATAGGTCTAGGGTTTGGGTTAGTTACATAGCCATTTAACACCTCATCCTTCTTCGGAAAATGACATCACGTAAGTTCACGTCAGTTTGGTAGACTGGAAACAAGTGCAGACCTTCTATCAACACGAGGCGCTGGTACCCAGGGTATGATCTGTACCCAGTCGCTTTAAATATAATACATGAACTATTCAGGCAGGCAGATGTCTCATTTTACTTTTTTTTTACAATAACATTGGGTGTTTGGAAGACACAGACCAAGAAATAGCAGACCTCAGACTCAGAAAACTCAGACGCGGAAAACTCAGACCCCAAAAATTCACTCCTCGAAAATTCAGACACGGAAAATTCAGACCTATGCATACTAGTGTATATCTTTTCAAGCTCCCTCGATGGGTCTCGTGTCAAAAACCTAGACAACTCCAACCGAGCGATCGTTCGAGTCACCAGCCGAAGCACGCGTCGCCGAGCCACGGTCGCCGTCGAGCTATGCAAGCACAAGGCTGTAACAACCGGCCGGAAAGGCAGTTAGTCCACCTTTCTCGTGTCCTTGTCGCCCGTCGACAACCGACGCTCGCTCGCCAGAAGTGCGCAGATCGCACTCTGAGAGAAGCTCAGATTGAACTTCCAGTGAGTGTGAGTGTGTGACCCACCGTCTGCGACGCAGGCTATAAGACTTATTATAGGTATTAAAAGATGCTACACTACTTGGTATATTAGTAGACTGCGAGCAATCCCTCTATTTTCCTTCGTTTTATTGTTTCCCGGACTAAGGTTGAACGCACGGGAAAATGGCAAGCAGGAATTGCTCGCAGTCTACTTGGTATATAGTTAAAAGATGCTACACTACTTGGTACTCGAGCTCGTTTTAATAGGCGTAAAAAATAAAGACGCTTAGAAGCCTTGGATACAATATATAGTTTATGTGTGTCAGTGTGTTCCATTTCATGTCTGCGGAAATATAAGTGCCTTGGATTTTTGCCGAAGATACCGGGACTAGTTCGTGATTGTTTACGAAGATTGGGTTTAGTTTTGGACGATCTTTCGCAAAACGAGATAATCATATCTTTGCACTTATTGATTAAGTTTCATGTCATTCTTTATACACCAGCTGTTTATCGCATTAACAAGGGATTGCATCTTCCCTTGCTCACCTTTATTAATAACCTCAGAGTAAGTTATAGAAAAGGTCGCATTTATCTTGGCAAGAAGGTAAGCGGTAAAGGTGTTAGGTGACTCCAGTCCAATGACTTGACAAATTTCCCAAGTGACGCCATGCTGGCCGCGGTTTCAGTTTTACGTACAGTTTTCTTAATAATATTATTGGGTTGTTTAGTTTGAACAGCAGGAGTAGCAAGAACAGACAGGGTGGTCATGCAGACAGACCAATAATTGCTGATAGGATCTCAGGTTCGTTGTACCACTTGTGCATATTGGTTAAGATCAAATCTAAAATGGCTGATTGCCGGGTAGGTTTCTTAACAGTTTGTTTTAAGGAAGAATGGCGGGGTAAAGTTTTATAGTCAAAATGATTGAAATCGCGCCCAATATCATAATTCCTGCGTTAGGATGGTCTAATAATAGTAGTTATCTACCGTCGAAAATAGGTAATCTTGCAGGACATTGTTGTCAGCTAGTGGTGGATGGTATTAAAATCACGCCAACAAAGATGCAGGATAGTTCGCAAGGTAGTCGGTAAGGTCTGAGTTTTAATCACAGACCTTCATGAAAGTGCACACTCCGGATCCTCCGCCGCGTTTGCCGTTTTCACGATCGTTTCGAACTATAGTATATAGTAGCCTGGGAGGGATATATTGGACCATCGGTGACTCTATGTTTTTGATTTTTTTGTTGCTTTTCACTTTTCATGCTAGTAAGCGTTATCGGTAGGTGGTGTTGAGGGGGACACGACAGGGGGCCGTAGAGGAGTTATATATATTGATGTCAACAGAGGTGGTGGGAAACTGGTATACACATGGTCGAAATATTGGATGATACTGATTACTGAATCAATAGTTTTAACATTACGCGGTAAGTTCTGGTCGGGTGTACACGGAATATACAGCCCAGTATTGCGTAAGTATTGCGTTTTGTTGCCGGCGGAGGAGGTTCAGAAGTTGGAAACGTTTACGAAATAATTTGCCACTAATAATTAAATTGTGCGCAGCCACGGCTGAAAAAACTCGTACAGTATGTTTCGGCATTTCCTGTCGTTTCGAGACGATTCTTCGATATAATTTCACATATATTAAATTAAAGTTTCGTGTTTGTAGTGTAAATTTTTGTAATGTTTTATACTGCCCAATGTATTATCCAGGTGATCTCGTGTTCGTATTTTAGCCAATCAGCGCTCAGAAAGGGTTGTCCGAATAGAAATCCATTTTGATGTATTCAGTCAATTATATCTTTCGTTATTCTTTATGAAACCAGTTGAAATTTTGTAATTATGTTTGGTTATGAGAACTATAGCTCTGACAAAAATATGGAATCGAAATAAAGTATATTACGGGAGATATTCAGTTGTTTTAATCACAATACAATACAACAGTAGAAAGTAATCCATTATTACATAATAAAATAGAACATAGTCAAATACATAATGAAACAGAAATGGGTAGCGATTTTTCGGATAAAATTAATTGTCTTCCCAATCAGCGTGGATTTAAAATGGCTTTTTTAAATATAGTAAGCTTGCCAAAAAGATTTGATGGAATTAACTTAACTATGTCAAACAAATTACTCGATATAATGTCATTTAGTGAGACCAGACTTAATTCAACCATAACTGATGGTATGATTCATATAGATGGGTATGACATTATAAGAAAAGATAGGTCTAGAAATGGTGGTGCTGTTTGCATTTATCTACGTAATTCTATAAACTACCAAATCAGACAAGATCTTATACCAGCCGATCTAGAAGCTATATGCATAGAGATAACTAAACCGCATAGCAGACCATTTGTGGTTGTTACGGTTTATAGACCCCCAGATGCTTCATCGAATTATTTATCCATCTTGAAAACCTATTAAAAAAGATTGATAATGAAAACAAGGAAATCTATATACTGGGTGATCTTAACTGCGACCTTTTTAAGTCTATTCCTGACCATCCAACTAAGACACTTAAATCTTTACTCGAAATTTATCAATTTATCCCAGATAATTGATAAAGCCACACGGATCACTAGGACATCCTCCACACTTATTGATCATTTTATTACCAA
>CACRXK020003084.1:1493-38426 GCA_902702795.2 Paramuricea clavata | reverse complement strand
TTACATCGTAGTCAGCTCCGGTAATCACCCTTGCTGCTCGATTTTGGAATTTTTGCAATTTGTCTTGAAGTCCCAAACTACAGTTATTCCACAGGGGAGAACAGTAATCAAAATGAGGCTGAATTAATGTTTTGTAGACATCATGTAAGGTTTTGTGTGGAACATAAGGTTTTATTCTTTTAATTGCTCCTATTCCAGCGCTAATCTTATGGCATACAGAATCAATATGTTTCTCCCAACTTAATTTTTCATCTAGATTTACACCTAGACATTTAAATTTAATTATTGGTTTGTGGGACTGGGATTTTGTTAATCTCAACGGGTCTATTTCCTATTTTATGATTTAGATTATGCGTAGATCCAATAAACATGACTTTTGTTTTTTTCCTATGATATTTTAGTTTGTTTTTAGAAAGCCATTTATGAATACTGGAAAGGTCCATATTCAAATTGTCAATCAATGTATCGTAATCATGCGAAGAGGAAGATATCTGAGTGTCGTCGGCATAAAGACATGGGGTTGTCCTTTCTAAAATATCAGGCATATCATTAATATATAGCAAAAACAATAATGGACCAAGTATGGATCCTTGCGGAATTCCGCATATTATTGTTCTTGCAGAAGAAGTTTGATCATTAACAGAACACACTTGCTTTCTATTCCTTAAGTATGATTGGAACCATTTTAACTCAATGTCGTGAATTCCAAACCGGGTTTTAAGCTTCTCCAATAATATCTCGTGATTCACTGAGTCAAATGCTTTACATATATCAAGAAAAACAACTCCATTTATTTTGCCTTCATCCATGTCTTGTAGCCATTGATCACACATTTGTATAAGAGCACCTAAGGTTCCATGTTTTGGTCTAAACCCGGACTGAAATTTAGACAGAAGCGCATGTTTATTCAAAAAGCTATATATTTGAGTAAAAACTTCCCCTTCAAATATTTTTCTTATTATGGGAAGAATTGAAATTGGTCTATAATTTTCGCATTTACGCTTATCCTCAGATTTGTAAATTGGTATAACTCTAGCCAATTTCCACTCATCTATATAAATACCAGTTCTAATCGATAGGTTAAATATAAAAGTTATAGATGGAGCAATAAGGGTTGATGTCAGTTTTAAAATATTCGCAGGTATTCCATCCATACCTGTCGCTTTTGAGACATTTAGTTTTTGTAGGCGTTTGGAAACACTATCTATAGTAATATCTGCGAAGTGAACATTTTCTTTAGGAAGAAGCACAGTACTTTCATAAATTACTTGATCATTTAAAGCATCAGTGCTTTGACATGCTGATTCAGCAGCCATCTTCATTCCAATATTTATAAAATATTCATTTAATGTTTCAGTAATAGATTTATCATCAGAAATAATATCATCATTTACTTTCAGTTCATTAATATTTGCATTCTTATGCTTTCTTCCTAAGAGCGAATTTATCCAAGCCCATCCACTTTTACTGTCTCCCATTTGAGAGCTTGCCTGGATTTTATCACAAAAGTACTTAGATTTTGCTTTCCGCATGTTTATATTTACTTCATTACGTAGTGTTTTATACAATTCCCACTGTGACTCCGAATCATATTTTATGGCCTTTTTTTGTGATAGTCCCTTTTTCTCATAAGTTCTTTAATTTGAGGATTAATCCATGGGACAGGGTTATTCCTTATTCGCTTGTGGCGCAGAGGGGCATGTCTATTAAGTGCATCTAATAATAGTGATTTCCAGACTTGCCAACATAAATTGGGATCTCCAAACTGATAGACCATCTCCCAAGGCAATTGAGACACATCCCGAATGAAATAATTTTCGACAAAGTTTTTAAAGTTACGAACCTGACGAATTTTTTGCCTTCCATTCGGTCGTGTAAATTTTCTCACAGCGTAGACAAGGCTGTGATCTGAAATTCCCAGGTGAATGACACCTGATCTGGAAATATTTTCTGGTCTATTTGTTAATATTAAATCAATTAGTGTAGCTGATTTAGGAGTTAGCCTTGTAGATTCTGTAATAAGTTGGTCTATCTGATACAGAGAACATAAAAATTGCAACTTACATGTGTGAGGGTCAGGTATAGTTTTACTGACATCACAATTTAGATCTCCTATGAGGATTAGCTCCTTATCTTCATTATCACATTTTGCTAAAAAGCTTGCCCAGTAATCAAATATATTCATAAGAGAATTTGGTGGTCTATACCACGTGCTTATTAGCAGTGATTTATTGTAGGGTAAACTTAATTCAATGCAGACCATCTCAAGTTCATCAGGGATTAGATCTATTCTATCTGAGAATGATATGTTTTGGCGAACATATAGAACCACACCACCACCAAACCTATTTCGATCTTTACGAATTATATTAAAACCATCAATATGTATCTCATTATTTGAAATCTGATTATCAATTTTGGACTCATTAATTGCAAGAATGTCAAGGGCGTTATTGTTAAGGATTAAGCGAATTTCATCCAGATGTTTCATTAAGCTATTTACATTTAAGTTGGCTATCTTCAAACCTTTACTTTTGGCGATTATGTTAATTTCACTATCTATGCCTAATAAAGAATTGCTTGGCACATCTTGACAATTTACTTGTTCACGTTCATTATCGCATTTAGTAGTTCTGCCAGATGGTTTATTGTGTTCTTTGGAAAATCCTGACGGGAATGTTTTTGTGGGCGCAGTGAACTTAAGGATTGCCCATCCCTAAGGAACTTAATAAAATGTGTAGCTAGTATGGCAGTCCCCTTTGCATTTAGATGCAGGCCACTAGAGTTCAAACATGTCTCATCTATTGACATATTACTTATAAATGTCACATCATGCTTAGATGACAAACTCTGAACTTTCTCGTTAATTTCTTCTATTTTTGATATTAAATCACTATCCTGTCTCAATGTAAGTCCAGAAATTCCAATTTTAGAATTAGGGAATTTCTGTTTAGCTGTTGTAATAAGTTTTTCCATGTTACCAACACATTCGTCTATAGATTCAACAGGGACATCATTTGTCCCTGCGTGAATAACAACATGAGACGGCTCCGGTTTAATATTAATTTTGGCAAGCTCATTAGTTATTTCTATAGTTGTTTTACCTGGATATGTGAATTTATAAACTTTCCTTTTTGAGAGTTTTACCGGACTAATATTTTTTATTATTGAATCCCCAATAAGTGCAATACCTTTCTTTGGTACTCGATCACTGTTACCACTTGTACCTTGCGTTCTGTCATCCTTGGGCTCTGTAGATTTACTTGTACTCTCAGACATATTTTGACTAGGTGTTGGTTGTTGTATATCAGAATCAATATTAATTACGGAAGCATCAAAGTCACTGTTATTGTTTAGTTCATTTGCCTCGTCCTCTAAAGACGAGAACTGGTTGTGCAGCCTTGTAACCTCGTTACCTTTTTGATTCTCGCTTCTTGTATGAACCGTACACCATGGATTTCTTGGTTGAGTCGTTTGACTGCGAACGTTGTCCCCTACATCTTTAACAGCATTAGCACAATCCTCATTCATTAACCGAATAACCGTCACGAGACTAGCTTTTTCGCTTTCCGCAGCTACTAATTTAGAACTGGTTTCGGACAATAGACATTCAAGTTTATGTACGTCAGATTTAAGTGCCATATTTGCTTTTTTTAATAAGTCGTTTTCTTGGGCAAGTTGATTATCTCTCACTTGGCTATTACGAATTTCATACCCATCTACAAGCTCGTTCAATACTATGGTCGTTTCGGATTTATATATTTCAAATTCGTTAGACAATGCATTCAAGCGATTCATAACATCATCCAGTGCGTTTCCCTCCACACATATCGAAATTTCTTTAAGGGTTTGCTCAAATCCATTTGTAGCGCCATTATTAGTTGAAAAGTGTGCAGAGTCATTTTGAGAAGCATCAAAATCGAACAGTTCAGCATTCGACATGTTCGTATTTACCATAAAGCTATTAATATTCGGCAGGGAAGGCATATGCGTGGGTGAGACATCAGCAAAGTCGTCAACTCCCAAATTGCTTATGTTATTCGGTGAAATAGTGGCTATTCTTTGCAGAATATCGGAGTATTCATCTTTCATGGGACCATCCAACAACACACTTCGGTTTTCGTACCAGCGTACAGTGATATCTTTCGTCTTCAGCTGTTTACAACCGCCACGCGGAACCTTCCACTCGCCTTTGATGTTTAATATGTCATTAACAAATTTCTCAAATAAATCAAAATCACCAAGCCATTTAAGTTTTCTATTTGTGAAACTTAGTGGATTTATTTTAGTTATGTCACCTTGAGACATATTGATCGGTTTTAGCTTAGTATATCTTCAAAAATATCGCAGAGCTTCCAAGACACGTCCGTTCAGCTTGGCTTCGAAGTTCATTTCTTGAATACAAAGAGTATTAACAGGGAGTCCAATTAGGCATATAAATCATAATTTCCTATTGGAATAATTTTCATTTACAGCTATTTCAATTAAGGTTGTCCCCGAGCAAAGCGGAAAAGTCGAATACGAGCGCAAAAGGCTGCTGGGAATCGCTATGAAAATTCATTAATTTGTAAGGGATTCCCAGCAGCCTTTCGCGCTCGTACTCGATTATTCCGCTTTGCTCGTGGACAACCTTAATTGAAACAGCTGTATACGGGTTATTGAAAGATCACTCATTCTGTTTTCTGTTAGTTTTCTCATTTCTGTATATAATTGGAAAAGAATTTTGCATCTGCATCGTTTTGTAATTGTGTACGTCATCGGTTCTTTGAAAATACCGCGGTATTGCTCAGTATCCGGGCTCATGCACTCTCTGCTATTAGTGCTGTATAATGAATGGCTTTTATCTGCTTAATGCCTTTTATTTCCCAATGCTACTATTCAGTAGATGCATCCACAGCGGACATATCTGTTTCTTGAAATTAGTGTTTGGTTAGGTAGTTTTATATTGTGAAATAGTTCGGTATTGAAATAAAGTGTAATAATAGTAATATCCGGTGTTTTAATAGCTTTATACATAATGCAAGAAACCAGTTTATTAATTACTCTTTGACGGCAAATCCCAAATCATTCATCCGCTAGCGGATGAATGATTGGATGTTCATATCTTCGGTTCGGTGCATGCTATGAAGACAGAAATACCACCATTCGATTCAGAAATAAAAGATTCAACTAATTCGTCACTATAGCTATAGCCATTATCAAGATTGTAGCGATTTATGGGCCTTTGAAGTCAAACACGATTATATTGTATCAAATTACGCAATTGTCTGAACAAAAATATAAACTTAGCCATACCTTTCGCCGAAAATAACTTCGGCCCCTTCGAACATATCGTCTTTGTAATAGTCTTGTTCGAATCCCCATTAAAAACACTATTTAGAGTGTTATTTGCAAGCCTGTATCTTCAAATCTGTATATTTTATCAATATATTTCCATTTCTTGTCCGACTGTGAGCTCGAAGTGAGTTAATCCCAACCGGAAGTACGACAGAAAACCGTCAAAACAATTCGAAGCTTGTATCGTATGACCCTGCAAAGGCCAGAAATGGTTCGCAAGGTCAGATTGCACCTACACGCGTGAGTTTGACGTCATCCCGGCCACAGGAGCTTCTTATTGGCCAATTATTGCGCAATGTACGCAGTGCGAGTAAAACCCGCGTCCTTGAAAAATTCAAAATAAATATTTCTACTCGCCGTATTCAAACGAAATTTTGTACACGAAAGCGCTTGAATACAAAGAGTATTTTACACATATAGCCGCTCAGACAATGACGAAAAGTTCAAGAGATATTCAAGATTATCTGGATATGAAATTCAGAATCTTTGGCCAAGCGGTGAGTAAATATATGATTGTTTCGGTTTGTGTAATGTTTTGACGGCACTTGACCCCCCGTTGGAAAGGTTATTTTGTGAGGAATTCAATGGTGGGTTTTATTTAAAAGGGGGGTAAATACCCGCCGAGATATTTACAATAGAAAAATTAAGTCGTAATGTTATGGAAAGCCATAGCTGTCTTAAGTGATCAAACGTCATTTTGTTGGGTGCTTTTAACATTATACTCCGTTCTTTCGGCATTATTTGCGGTGCTTTCGCCATTATACGCGGTGGTTCAAGCATTACACGCGGTGGTTCTAGCATTATACGCGGTGGTTCTAGCATTATACGCGGTGATTTCAACATTATACGCGGTGCTTTCGCCATTGTACGCGGTGCTTTCGCCATTATACGCGGTGCTTTCACCATTATATGCGGTGGTTCGAGCATTATACGCGGTACTTTCACCATTATACGCGGTGCTTTCACCATTATACGCGGTGCTTTCGTCATTATACGCAGTTAGCGTTACGCGCGGTGCTTTCACCATTATATGCGGTGGTTCGAGCATTATATGCGGTGGTTCGAGCATTATACGCGGTGGTTCGAGCATTATATGCGGTGGTTCGAGCATTATACGCGGTGCTTTCATCATTATACGCGGTGCTTTCATCATTATACTCATTTGCATCATTATGTGGTAGTGAGCATCATTATGTGGTAGTGAGCCAGTATGTTTGGACAGCGGCTTAGAAAGAATATTTTATACTTCGTGTCTCGATCACATGTTAGCATTTATATGTTTTGCGACGGCAAATTTTCGCAATATATTTAGAGTTTTTTGAGGGGAAAACACGTTTACTTCGAACACGATTAATGTTGAAAGAATGCTATTTAGTGTTATATTTTTTTTTTGTCATCGACGAAATACTTCGATCTCTGGGCATGGAGGCAGTTTTTTTTTAAGTTTAGATATAGGTAATGAGAACCATATTGCCTATTGGTAATAATTTTATGCCACAATAGTCCCCAAATGTTAGATCCAAAAGTGTAGTGTGAAATATGATAGTGCATGTGATGGCCTCGTGTTGTTGGCACAATGTATGCCTGTGAAAATTATGTTGAGATAAAACTGAGGAAAAACGACTTGTATTTGTATAAATGTGAACCTAAGAAATATAAGTAAGCTACAGGTAGATTTATGAAACATAAAATTGGAGATGCATGTGGATCCATGTGTGATTGTAAAATTGTAACGGTAAAATATATCCTGTGGTGTAAAAAAATATTTGATCTGCCCAAAAGGTATGATCGCGCTGAACTTAAAAAAGCGTGTATGGAAGCACATGTAAAATATATAAAGCGAGAGAAAGAAATAGTCACGTGCCGTAAAAGTCGGTATCCCTGTACGCGGCGTTTCGTCCTTCATGGAATGATCAGCAGGGATTTGGAGCTGGCGCATGTCATGTGAAGGATAGAATACAGAAATCGATTTGGATTACAGAGTGAATAAACATAAAAATAGCAAAATATGTGCACGACTATTGTAAAATAAATGTAAAATATAAGGTGTCTTACCAAATCGGGCCATCGTTGCATGGGCCATGGTTGTACTGAATTACTAAGGAATGTTACAGTAGTATAACTATAGAGTATATAGCGTTTATATAGAGCGTCTTTCGTTACGACAGGTAAGAAGAAACAGGCGATAGAGAATTTGTTATGCAGCTGTACAACCCTGTGTCGTTTAGTGTCAGTATTGACGACCGTTCAAGTACGGCGAAAACCTAAAACAATCGCATCGACTAGACTCAGAAACGCAACAATGCATCTATTAACAATTTAGCTATATGTTTTACATACTGGGTGTCCCCAAAAAAACTATACACTGTTTGAGTTCATGTAACGTAAAACCTATATTAAAAGCTATTTCACTAAAATGAAAACCATTCTATTCACAAAGGATTAACTTAGATTTTGATATACAACATTTAATTTTCCGTACGATATTGACTTCGTATTTAAAGTTCCGAGGAGTTTTAATTAAACATTGTCGAAAAAACGACAAAAATTGCCGCATCAGACTAAATTGAAAGCAGGTGTCACTTAGATGGAATCTTTTTAACTTCAGTGATTTTATCTTTAATTTTAGGCTGTTCCCTTGCAAATTTACTTTTGAAATAAAAATTACACTTAAAGATTGATTGGAATGAAACAAAAAAGTAATAATTTACGTTGATGTCCTTTGCATGGGCTAATTGTTTCAAATTCGTAATGAAATACTGTAAACATTGTCGATTAGATTTTTGGATCAACAAATGATTCAAAACGCTTATGATGGCATGATTTCTAGAGCATACACAACGGTTCATTCAGGCTCAAAGCCACGCTTTTCCTGATGAGTAGACTCAGTTAGTCAATCCTTTGTACATAAATTCATTCTTTTAGCAAGAATAAAAATTTGATATGCCGTTTTATGCTAATTTTTAACCTTTTCAGAAATGGTAGTTCAATTTCAAAACGCCAATGGTCCAACTCTGTCAACGCGCGGAAAATTAAATGTTATATACTGCGATTGTGATTTTTAATAAAAAACGTTTTGCAATCAGGGATTGAATTACACGTTTTTACATTATATGAAGTTAATTAAATTAAGATACATATTCAAAATAAGCTATATAAGAAAATATAAAATTATTAAAACGTTAATTTAAAACTACGAATAAGTCTAATTGCATATGGGATAAAACTATTTCTAAACCGTTCAGTTTTAGCTTTAATATAATAGATATAGTTTTTTGGGGACACCCGGTATATTGTTGATATTTTTTTTAATTATTTCGTTAAATATTACAACGCAGAGATTATAACGTATAAATATTCCGTATAATATTCAAAATAGATAGACCATTCAGAGTTTGGGCCACCTGTGGACTGATAACTAAATAAATATTAACCGCTGTCCAAACATACTGGCTCACTACCACATAATGATGCAAATTATGAATGCACCGCGTATAATGCTAGAACCACCGCATATAATGGTGTAAGCACCGCATATAATGCCGAAAGCACCGCGTATAATGCTCGAACCACCGCGTATAACGATTTAAGCACCGCGTATAATGCTCGAATCCCTAGTTGTCGGGCCTGTACGCGGCGTTTCGAGCAATAGTCAGTGAATTCACATAAAACGCCCCAAATCATGACTATACTATACAAACGTTTCTAATTGTTGGCGTTAAAATTATGTAGATACGTTACGATACGGTTGAAGTGGAAAACCCTTACGAGTTATTTCGCACTCACTGAAACAATTCAACCTACCTTGTAGTTAACCTCGCAAGAATAAGGGTCATTTTTGAGAACAGGGAAAACGTTGCAAGATATCTTTCGTGGAATCTTTGTCTGCTGCAAGTAAGGAGTATTGGCAAGATCAGTGCAATTGAACAACGAATCCAGAAGAGTCGAGTTTAAACTGGAACAGTCTTTTCTGCCTTCGTTGCATGTAGTGACTATCTCATTGAGATCAACCTCGACATAAGCGTCTTTGCAACGAAATGGGTACGCTCCTTCGCAAAGATATTTCGTTCCGGCTCTACTGCATTCCTTGTTGCCCAATAAATGAAAAACAGTGATTCCAACAGCAATAATTTTCCGGGCTTCTGAAAGGTTGGCGGCATTTGGGACGTTGCTGAAATCTGGTATCTTGTAGTCTAACGAACCCGAACATGCAGGAATGGCGCTCGATGGATCTTTACATGGAATATCTGGCAGCTCAACCACGATGTAAGCGTTTCCTGCCGCCAAGGTCGTATCAACCGCGAAGCAAAATATGTAGAGCAGTACCACTAACAACAATCTATCTAAACTGACAATCGAATTCATGTTTGTGTTGAAATGGTCGATATGCCCTCTGCGAAGACGTTGGGACATTCAGTGTGGGTTTTGGCCAACGCTTGACACAACTTGTTTTACCTGAATTAAAAATGCAGTCACATGCAATATAAATCCAATATTGTTGGCATACTTCGAAACCCGGACTCGGACTCTAAGAAAATCCGGACTCGAGAAAAACCCGGACCCGGACTCGAAAAAAATCCGGACTCGTGTTTAAGAAAACCCGGACTTGACTTTTGAAAACCCGGACTCGAAATAGAAAAAACCAGATTCAAAACAAGGACTCTGTGTACGAGAATGCAAAGGTTTTGTGGAAGGGTTTAATAATAGTTAACATGATAAACGATGATCTCTTTATAACAATAATGATGTATATACAATAATGAATAAATTTCTATCTGGCGTAGTGCTGATAAAGAATCTAACTATCTGGCGTAGTGCTAAAGAATCTGAGTTGTTCGGTAATAATTGCGGGTGTCCCTATCTCTTCCCGCTTTCTATATATATAGATAAAGATAGAATACTTTATTTCAAAAGCAATAAGCTTGGTTTTGAAACATGTGGATAATTTTTTCTTCTAGCGACTCAGTGTTATGTGTTATGTGAGGATATACTAATCAGTAATCATACTATGATTCCTCACAAAATAATCACTATAGTATACCTGAAAAAAAATATTTAGACACTTAAACAGCTAAATCTACCCTAGTCTGTTATTAATTTGGGTCTACTAGACCTAAATTAATAACTAAAATCTGTCTCAGCAGTCAAGAATGTCTTGTCTGGAAACCATCTCGTTACACAAGTGCTGCAAGCATAGCAAACAACGTGTGAGACTCATGAATACTGACAATTAAGTTTGACAATAAATCAAGTTATTTTGAGAATCAACATGCTACCCTCGTACTAGCTGTCTTGTAAACGTATGCATAAATGAGCCGCGGTTATATGCAAGCCACTTCAGGCAATTGATGAACGCATTGCCTAACGAGAGAGCCTCAATATCACTGAATTTATGCCAATTCACCCAACGCGAATTTCACTGTCGGTATTATTAGGCCGTGGGTGCTGCGACACCTTTTTTTGTTTCCACTTTAAGATTGCTTTCATTGTGATGTGTGTTTTGTACTATTTTTGATTACGGAATAATTGTGGGTGTTCAATTCGTGTTTGTGAACTTTATTTTAACAAAATTGAGAAAATAAACGTGTTTACAGCAGCGTCTTGCCCACTAATATTTGAGAGCACTTTATAATATCAAATTGCCGCGACGCCTTCACTGCCTTCACTCTTCAGCATGTGATGTGCTTTTCCGTTAGTTATTTTGCTAAAACGGAAATAATTTTTATTGAGTTCGTTTTTTGGCAATATATATACCGTATACATATATATTCGAGACTTTGAAAGCTATCATTGGATTTGCTACCATCGAAATGATGGCCTAAGCCACATGAAAACACTGTCGAGTTATTTTTCGTGTCATTTTGACAAAGTTTTCGAAAGTGTGCTGTCCATTGATACATGTGTTAGGGTATATTTTACCCTTGCCGCCATCACGTTGTCTGCTATGGTTGCAGCAATCGTGTATCGAGATGGTTTCCAGACAAAACATTCTTGACTGCTGAGACAGATTTTAGTTATTAATTTAGGTTTAGGGTAGATTCAGCTACTCGCGCAAGTATGCATAAATGCATTTTGGTGTTCAAGTGCCTAAATGATTTGTTCAGGTATATACTATATAGCCGTGATTATTTTGTGAGGAATCATAGTATGATTACTGATTAATATCCTCACATAACACATAACACTGGGTCACTAGAAAAGAAAATGATCTACACTGACCTTTCGAAACCAAGCTTATTGCTTTTCAAATAAAGTATTCTATCTATATCTATATCTATATATAGAAAGCGGGAAAAGATAGGGACACCCGCGCGAGAGAACAAATCCGCAAATTTAATATTACCGATGCAACTCAGATTCTTTATCAGCACTACGCCAGATTGTGCAACAGCACTCTAGAAATTTATTTAAAGATATATACCGGATTATTGTTATAAAGAGATCATCGTTTATCATGTTAACTATTATTAAACCTTTCCAAAAAACCTTTGTATTCTCGTACACAGAGTCCTTGTTTTGAATCCGGTTTTTTCTATTTCGAGTCCGGGGTTTCAAAAGTCAAGTCCGGGTTTTCTTAAACACGAGTCCGGATTTTTTTCGAGTCCAGGTCCGGGTTTTTCTCGAGTCCGGATTTTCTTAGAGTCCGAGTCCGGGTTTCGAAGTATGCCAATATTAAACATTCTATGTCAAACATTCAAAGAACCTATGGGTTAGGTGGAAAACGCGGACACGCAAGTCAAGTGGGACATGCGGACACGCAAGTCAAGTGGAAAACGCGGACATGCGGACACGCAAGTCAAGTGGAAAACGCGGACATGCGGACACGAAATTTACTAAACTTCAAAAAATCTATTACGACAATAATTAATAATTTTTCGCGTGATATTGAAAGTTATCAATGCCGTGTATTTCTCTCTCTTTTCTCTGTCTTAGTTTGTAAGCTCGTTTAGTGTATTTCGTTTATTTTGCTTCTTTTTTGTTACAAAAACAAATCTCGCCATGGGCCATGGCTTTATATGTTCTGCATGTAAAGAAGCTCGTTTTCTGCTGGCAGAATTGATGCCATATTTACATTCAGAAAGCTATATCTGCAGGTGTGATGTCATAATTACACAATCAATTCCATGTATTTTACTTACAGTATTGAAGATTCTGAAAAATCCACTCAGAATCTTTACAAAATACAAACAACGGCAATTCAGAAAACGTTTTCATATATTCAAGTTTCAACTACATATGTTTTAATTGTCATCACGAATGATACTGGGTTATATTTTATAAGTGAGGAATCACAGAGTAATTTGATATACATACACATACGTATATATTATGAGGTCTTTTGATGCTTTACTTACCTGCTTCAAGGTTAAGTTCTCAGTGCAAAATTGTAGCTGATCATGACTAACTTGTGATTGCCGTTCAACACTAGGGGTACAGTTGATCGCACGCGCAGGTATAGTTTTGCAACTATTTATTCGTCGGGATCATTATTATGATATAGAATGCCCGTCCATTTTGACACTTCGCACCTCCTTTAATCCTTTGCGAACAGCGACAACTTCCTCATAATAGGTACTCGATAGAATTAATTGCTGATGGGTTTTGTAGATGGAAATTTCGAATGTCACTTTTATAGATTTTTTATACCTAACCGGCCCTAACCAGGAGCAGTTGAGAAAAATTCCAGCAATTGCCCAAAATCCTCTACATTGGCATTGCCTTAGTATATACACATGGACTTGCGGTTTGCGTTCGACAACAGAATTCTATAGCTCAGTTCGTTAGAGCGCTTTGAGATTGGCGTATTCATACTACCTGCGTTTCAGTTTTGATCATTTCAACTAAAATAGAGTGATATGTAAATGACATATCACACCTTCTCGTGTGACAACGAAAGGCCTGCTTAAATTACTTCCTATCTATGCTTTGCTGTTAGAGCATTCACCACAAGATGTCGTTTAAGCTCCCTTCTTTTTCAAAATCGAAGGTCTCCTATCAAGAATTCACGAAAGGTCTTGAAACATTTTTGTTGACTGATCTCTCTGATACTAGTGAGATTGGAAGAGGTACATTTGGCGCAGTGTTACTTGCCTCTTTCAAGAGTGAGCAAAAAACAGTAGCAGAAAAAGTCGTTGTTAAGAAATTGACCATTTGCGTAATAGACTAAATTTTGATCTCAACAAAAATTTCATTACAGCTTGAAAGAGCATCACAAAATTAGTAATATTCCAAAGTTTCGTTGCATAATGTTGTAAAATGCGGAAAATATAGCTTTGCGAAATTTGCAATTTTCAGTCATTTTAGATTACAAACCGGAAATTGACAGCCTCGAAGGGTTTGGGGCTGTCAATTTCCCGTTTGTAATCTAAAATTACTGAAAATTGCAAATTTCGCATTGCTATATTTTCCGCATTTTACAACATTTTGCAACGAAACTTTGGAATATTACTAATTTTGTGATGCTCCTTCAAGCTGTGATGAAATTTTTGTCTAGACTTGTTTAGTTCAAAATTTAGTCTATTACGCAAATGGTCAATTGCTACAATCGTCGAGGTCTGATGAAAAACAAAGGTTTTTCAAGGAAGCAAGGCTTCTTCAAAGCCTCAACCACAAGAATGTAGCGAAGTTCAAAAAAGTATGTATCGAACCGCCGGCGATAATGATGGGGTTCGTAGCGTTTGATTTTAAATTATTTTGTTCCGATAACGGGAACAAACAAGTCAGCAACCTGCAGGCTTTTCTTGGGTACTTGGACGAGAATGGCGCCGCTGATACATTCCCGCCATTCCTATACCAAAAAATTGCCTTTGATATAGCCTATGGCTTACAGTATCCATATATACAGGGTGTATAAAAAAAACGCAACCTCGGAATTTTCTAAGAAATACTTTGCAATTCTTAAGCCTAAAAGTTTTAGGCCCCTGGGAATTGAAATCGAATTGCTAATAGATCATATTACTGTTGTTGTGCATTAAATAAATGCATAAATTTTGCTTTATGCACTCGCGTGTGCAATAATTTTGACAGTTGTGCTATTTTAAATTCCCAGGCGCCTAAAATCTTTTATCTTAAAACCATGTTTTATATTTTTTTATGCATCCTGTATAAAATGCCCGCCATTTTGACACTTCGCACCTCCTTTAATCCTTTTTAATCCTTCCTCACAACAGGTGATTAATTAATGAGCTGGCTAAAGGTCGTGGGTCAAAATATGCCGAAGGTCAGGAAATATATCTATATCACAACGAATTTTTTGTCACTTGAAGCGAGGGATATTGGAGAGCGACAAAACTTAAATACTCATTATAAAATGAGTTATAGTTATAGCACCGAAAGTTAACTCATTTGTTTAATTAATTAAGTGCATTCAACTTAGCCGAGCAAGTGTGCTTCAATACTAAAATTCTGGCAAATTTTACAGGGAAATTTTTGTCTGAATGAAGATTTAATTCATTTGAAAGGGTTCTATTTTAAGGGCAGAATGTCTTCCTACTAGGAAAGTTCCTACCGCTGGTTCCGGACAACCTGAAACTTAATGGATTACAGGCTAGGCTTGGGTAAATTATGCGGCATAATTTGGAGCATAATAGGGCTTCAGAAGCATAATAGACACTTACGACGATAATCGGCATAATTGGCCGTTTTCGAGCAAACATTTCAAAAATAATGCTTTGGCTTTGGGGCTAGAGTCTAAAGAAATAAAAAAAATAAATGAGACTATAGCACAGGCCAGGATCCTGGGCACTAGTAAAACAATGAGTTTTGTCACGAGAGTTGAGTTTTGTCACGAGAGTTGAATTGCCGTTGTTTTGTACTTTGTAAAGATTCTGAGTGGATTTTTCAGAATCTTCAATACTGTAAGTAAAATACATGAAAACAGTACTAAGTTCGCGCAACAATACATCATCAATCTTCAGTCATTATTTTCTATACAATCTCCGTTATGATTGTGTAATTATGACATCACACCTGCAGATATAGCTTTCTGAATGTAAATATGGCATCAATTCTGCCAGCAGAAAACGAGCTTCTTTACATGCAGAACATTAGCCTGCATGGCAGGCGGTACTTAGGAAATACCGCCTGCCGCAAAACTGGGTGTAAATGAACTACCGCCCCTGAAGCATCAACGCTATTTATAGATGCATTAATTAAGTAAATATTCAAAATTAGCCACTCCCAAGCTGCCCCAAGTCCCAACTGCCAACATAAAATAAATTCCTTGATTCTCATCACCGCCCGACTGAATTTTAAAATCCTCGTGAAAACGTTTTATTTTTTGTTATACAATATAAATGTACCGCCCGACAAAATAATTCAAGACAGTTAATTTTTTCATATTTTATATAGAGTTTTTATTGCCATTTTAAACTTCCAATTTGAAACAAACAGAATTTTGAGTGAAATTTCATTGTATTTTAAAGAACCTCAGTCATTCTGTCATTGTTCGTGGAGATACGAACTATTGATATATAAATTATATAAATATAAAATATAAAAAATAAATCTCCCACTGTCTTCGACATTTCAAAGTGTAGACTGTGTCTAGTGATGAGAGTCAAGGAATTTATTTTGTGTTAATATAAACCAAGCTCGTTTAGCTGCCTTTTAAAACGGTGGTTTAATAAGCTCAAAATACAAAGCATGCAAGTCTATACTATAGATTCATCATCAGTCAACAACCAAACTGAAAGTATTGAACCTTATAGAACGATAGTTTTTATTTGTTTACAACTATACATATTCAACGGGTATATAAGAGTTTAACTGTTATTTGATAATTACTGCATCAACCGTCCCCTTGTTTATACTTTGGAGGTTCGTATATAATATCTATCAAGTATCTTTGGTTCAGAACATGATAGGCCTACATGGAAATCCCACTGTTCGATTCAGTGAAGAAATATCTTTGATAGTTTTAGTAAAATGTCAACATTATTGCGATTTATGGCCTTTGAAAGTCAAGCGAGATAGTATATTATCAAATTAATACGCATGTAATTGTCTGAA
Source organism: Paramuricea clavata (assembly GCA_902702795.2). Classification (NCBI taxonomy): domain Eukaryota; kingdom Metazoa; phylum Cnidaria; class Anthozoa; order Malacalcyonacea; family Plexauridae; genus Paramuricea; species Paramuricea clavata. Next base: position 22,079 of record CACRXK020003084.1, on the reverse strand, counting down.
CGAAAATATAGACTTAACTAGCCCATACCATTAACTATGCCCATACCTTTCGCCGATCATAACTTCGGCCCCTTCGGACGTATCTTCTTTGTTAAATATTCTTGTTCGAATCTCTATCAATAACACTATTTTGAGTGTTATTTTTCAGCTTGTATCTTTTAATTTGCTTCTTTTATTATGTTATTCCATTTCTGGTCAGACTTGACGTGAACTAATTTCAAAACGCAGAGTTTCAAAACGTCAAAACATTTGGTTAATGATTAACATTTAACCGAATTTAGCCGTTGATTGACAACTACATAAAAATACTAACCAATCCGTTTTTCCCGTTCACCAGCGGACGGGTAATTCAAAACCCCCTAGTTTTGCGGCAGACAGTATTTCCTTTGCCTCCCTAATTTTCGCTGCCTGTAGAAATACCGCCTGCCACGCAGGCTAGCAGAACATATAAAGCCATGGCCCATGGCGAGATTTGTTTTTGTAACTAAAAAAGAAGCGAAATAAACGAAATACACTAAATGAGCTTACAAACTAAGACAGAGAAAAGAGAGAGAAATACACAGCATTGATAACTTTCAATATCACGCGAAAAATTATTAATTATTGTCGTAATAGATTTTTTGAAGTTTAGTAAATTTCGTGTCCGCATGTCCGCGTTTTCCACTTGACTTGCGTGTCCGCATGTCTGCGTTTTCCACTTGACTTGCGTGTCCGCATGTCCGTGTTTTCCACTTGACTTGCGTGTCCGCATGTCCGCGTTTTCCACTTGACTTGCGTGTCCGCGTTTTCCACCTAACCGATTAATTTAGATGCATTTCGATGATTTTCGGAAAATTGAATGTAATTTTGGTGGTTTTATGCTTATGAAAACATTCTAGAACCAGTCTCCAAAATGCATGCATTTTTTGAACGAATAGCATACTAATCGGAGACAAAATTTCCAGCTGTCAGCCGGCGTCAAACACGCTAATCGGGTGAACTAATTTGGCCTATATAGAAAAATGTACTTCAAACTTACCATAATAATTGGCTTCTTTTGACCCTTAAAAAACTAAAACAAGTAAACAACTCTGAGCTTTTGGGATTTCCTCCGCAAACTACATCACAAGCCTGCTGATGTCAACCTTTTAATAAAGGTCTATTTGACATCATACATAATTTTTGCAGATGACACAAATCTATTTTACTCTGGAAAAACATTGTACAACTGGAATCAACAGTAAATAATGAAATTAAGAAAATCTCTGAGTAACACTTAATGTTAAGAAGACAAATTTTATTAACTTTAAAGATGCGGTACAGTCCGTATGCAAACAAAGGCTTTTTTACATTTTGGTATTTAAAATATCAAATTTTATTCGACAACTATTTATATTTTTATGATTCTAGAGTATAATAAATCATGAAGGCACAACAATCAAGCTTTGCAAGAACATAAAATGAAATAAAAACCTAAATAAACTGTTTGTAAAATAAAAAAGGGGGCTTCTTTGTGCACATGTGCAGATCGGAGAGTGTACCGCATCTTTAAGACAAAGAAACTAAATCATAATATAACAATAAACATAGGGAATAATCAGCTATCTCAAGTCAATAGTACAAAGTTTCTCGGAATTATTATCGACGAACATTTAACATGTAACACATATAAATTATGTAGCAAATAAAATAACGAAGACAATTGGTATACTCAAAAAAACTCGTCACTTTCTGAATACTAACACACTAATAACATTATACAATATGCTTGTTTACCCATATCTATATTATGGTAATATAGTGTGGGCAAATAATTATCCATCCAGATTAAAAAAATCACAAAAATTTAAAAAAAAGCAATTCGGATTATTACATTCAATCCATACATTGCAAAGTCAGCGCCTCTTTTTCAACAGCTAAAATTATGAAATCTTAATCAAATAAACGATTTATGTGTTAGCCTTTTCATGTTTGATTACATAAATGGAATCCTACCAGCCTCATTTAATGATTATTTTACCACAAATACTAAAATACACCATCATGTCACCACCATCATCAAAATACACCAGAAAGTCAAATTCTATTCACAAAAATATTTCAGAACAAATTACAGGAAATTCTCATTTAAAACAAAAGGAACAGATTTATGGAATAAAATTCCATCAAATAAAATATTTTTCTTCAAAAATACCTTTAAAGTGCACATGACATGAAATTTCTTATTTTCTTAAATGAAAGAACTCTTTAAGCTGTAGTGTAACTTATTTTTCAGTTTCTTGTTTTTATGGTTTGTTCCCAAGATATTTCAATTTGTTTGATATGTAAATGAGTGTGAATATGTCTGCTAATTTATGACGCCATGTTGGTTGCAAGCTCTGGAAAATGGTTGAATATCATTGCTATCATCCAAGATGATCATTTCAAACTTCACTTACTGGTAAAAGTGATGAAACACTGTAGGAAAATGTGAACAGATGTCTACAGTTTTTAGAGTTAATAGATTTATAACCAGTGTAAGTTGAGCTTGCAACCAATGTGACGTCATAAAGTAGCGGACATATTCAGACTCATTTACATATCAAACAAATTGAAATATCTCGGGAACAAACCATAAAAACAAGAAACTGAAAAATAAGTTACACTACAGCTTAAAGAGTTCTTTCATTTAAGAAAATAAGAAATTTCATGTCATATGCACTTTATGCGTGCAGTAAAAAAATATATTATCTCAAAACAAATAATTTATTATATGTGAACTTTATTATATAATACTAGGGGAACTACTTGTAAATGCCATTTGGGTTTATTCTGTTCTCCGTCCAAACATGTTTTGTAAAATACAACTTGTACTGTATATATCTATCAAGTTCAAACTATTGTAACATATTTGGAAAATTAAATTCAATTGAGAAAAAACTATCATCTACGATCAAGCGAAGAAATTATACTAGTGGTACCATCAGGAAAGTCTCTTACTACATTCGGGAACAGAGCGTTCAAATTTGCTGCCCCAAGATTATGGAATCGCCTGCCAAAGTATACAAGACATTTGAAACCAATCTGCACTTTAAAAAAACACATCTTTTTTGTATAGCTTACGATATCACTTATTAGTTTTACTAATTTTCTGTTAGTTTTACTCATTTTAAGCTAGTAACATTTTAATGATCTTTCATACTATACTGTATATTTTTTAAATACTTTTTAATAATAATAATAATTGCTACATTCCTATAAGCAACATATGCTGTAAAATTAAATTTTAAAAATGTGTGACAACAGGAAATGAATATTGATTAGTATCTTATTGTTCTTTTCCCTTCTTTTGAAAACAAAAGAACAAAATATCAAGTGCCCAGACTTGTACAGGTGTTACGACAATCGCGTTTCCAAGTATCAACAGAACAGACCGAGAAGTATTGTGGAGTACATCATGAAAAGAAGTACCACAAAGATTGAAAACCTCAACATTTCCCAAGTAATTCATCACCTATTTAGCATCTGTAGTGATGTAGAATTTGACCAATTTCAGTGGACTGCCAACATGCCAATGCATCGACTACCAGACCATTAAATTGCAGTGCAAGCACATATGTGCTGTTGTTCAACAACCTGGCATAGTGTGGGAGTCTATTCGTTTGGTGTTCAACAGTCACTCCCTGTTCATTTTGGATGAGGATGTTATACGTTAAGTACAAGAGTCATCATATGAAATCAGCTATGACACACTTCCATCGACCCAAAGAGAAGCAAAGCAAAAAGATTGTTCACCAGGAGAGAGCAAGGTAGAGGTGGCTACAGTGAGCCTTCCCTCCCTAACAAAAAAAGTCTATAGGCCTGGCCTATAGGCCAACCTATAGGTTTCTATAGGAAACCTATAGGTTTTTATAGGCAATTGGAACATTTTCTATATGTGACCTATAGGGATGCCTATAAGCCTATAGATCTCTATAGGTGCCTAAAGGCTTCTATAGGGAATTGGAACATTTCCTATAGGAACCTATAGGCCACCTATAGACTTTTTTCGTCAGGGCTGTCGAAAAAAGGGCAACATCCGGAGACAGTGCATTCAAGAAGTGAAATCCCTCCATGACAAGTTATATCTGCTAACAGATAAAGATGTGTTGAAGAAAACCCTCTAAAAGATTCAAGAAGTTCTTGCTTATGCAAGGAAACATAGTCCCAAAGAAAATGGAATTGCGTTGGAGGACAAATTCTTATTGCCAAAGAAAAGCGCTGTAAAAACATCTAAGTTAGCAAAAATCACTTATGAAGGGCATTGGATCAATGGCCGATTCTTGAAATGCAAAAATGGTCATCAGAGAAGTCGGCAAAAGAATTCTATCCAAGGTGAAAAGTTCCAAAGATGCTGGCAAGAAGAAAAGAGGAAGTAGACAAGAATGGCAATGGATCAAGTGATACATGGATGATGATCAATGGTATGAAATTCACCTACAAATTGAGGAACATTCTCCTGTGCATGTTTGATGCAGGCTCATTGAATATGAGCCTGCAAGTCTGAAACAATCTCAAGGAAATTCGGTATTTTGGGGCCATGAGAGCATGCGAAAATCCTGTTGGCTTAAATAATATATGCCAAAATACACATAAATTGTAGAACTGTCTGTGGCACAATGTTTATATGCTTTCAATACAAGCATATATTTTTGAAAGAGTACTGTGAATTTGGGTTTTAAACTAAAAACTGAACAGCTGCAAATCGGTGAGATGTTTTGGCTTGTTTCCCATTGGATATCTGCCTTGACAAGTCGAAGAGCATGGATACAAACCAATGCACATGTAGGTATTTCTCTAAATAATACAGTAGCTTAATACCTAATCAATTTGTAATACTGATTGACAAATTATGTATCCTATTAAAGTTTAGAATGCATGTCACTTTATGTATTTATGAAACATTTGATCTACAAACATTGCTTTTATATGTTATTATGAATTTTAAAGCAGACTTACTACAGTGCAATTTAGCTTGTGATATATTTGTGTCTGTGTGGAGTGCTAGATACTATGCTATGGAGTTGTGTGTGCATGTTGTTAAACACTCGGGTCGACTAATTAGGGATGTACGCCTGCGAACAGGCCATAAAACAAAGATGGCAGGTTTCTACAGTGACGAGGTATTTATTTTGCTCTGGGTATGTATATATAAGTCAAAATTCTCCAATAAAAAACTTTTTTTTATATCCTAGAAGATTGCCCAAAGTAACATCGTAAAGCTTTTTCACGAGTAATCGTGCATGCTTTTTAAAAATATTGATTGTCTATTCATAATTAATGTATACTAGCTATATGGGATGTCAAAATGTTGTTTATATATGGTACATTTTATATATAGTCACAGCATTCAGAAATATTATGTTACGTTAAACTTTTGTTGGTATATGGTGCATTAGCCACAGGATATCTTAGGATTTTAGGATTGCTTCATAAGCTGAGTTAAAGTTAATAAAATTTCTTTACAGATTGTATGTCCTGGTCAAGTTGTGTTTTGTCTGACTTAACTTTTTTTAGTCACTATATAGCCAGCAGTTTACTAAATAGCACTTCGAAATAGAAATGTTTACTCAATAATTGTGAATGAAATTTTTATAAAGCAACCATGGAATTCCTTTGCGCAGATACATGTATGCCTAGCGTACCTATTTTTTTAGACTGACTTTGTTATTGTCAATTTGTAAATGTTTATATTGTTCCGGCGTTGCAATTTTAAAACATATATTCATTCATAGCTGGTCATATTATGTTTGATTTTAAAATTTATTGTAATGTTTGGACCTATTAGGATGGTATTGTGTTTCTTTTGATATAAATATTTTTGATTTGCCGTCATTATTAATACGTAAATTATTGCGCAAAAGATATAAATAGTCTGTGTTGAGTAATGGCATTTAAACTGTTATCAAGTCAAAATGTTTTGTTCTAGTGATTTGTATCACATACTAATGTACCAAACCGATGTCGCCGGTGTAAATTCCGATTTATTTACTCCAAAGAGTAATTTAAATTGCCAATTTTTTAAAAGTTTGAATTCTTGAGCTGCTCTGTATGAACTACAACAGTAATAAAGTACATTAGTTATTACTCACACTGCATCTTGCACATAAAATTTCAGAAAATATGATTGGTTGGATTGGAAATAAATTATCATAGTAATTAGTGGGCAGTGATCAAATTTCCTTGAGATTGTTGCAGGCTCTCCTTTCAATGAGCCTGCCACAAAGGCTAATGTTTGACAGACAAACACATTGATGCAGCCCAACACCTTATAAAAGAACTGGGAACAGGAGTTAGTGGTCTTAACTGGCAGTCTGTCATGTTTCACCACGCCATTCAGTGCCACAATATTGGTGTTCACTAGGTGTTACAGGAGATTCGCCCCCCCCCAGGAGATTCGCCCCCCCTCTCAAAAGGGGGGCGATATTCCTAGGATATTCGCCCCCCCCGGGGCGAATCTCCTAGGAATATCGCCCCCAGGGGGGCGAATCTCCTAGGAATATCGCCCCCCTTTAGGAATTTCACCCCCCCCCATATAAATTTTGAGTTTTTGATCTAAAAACAAAACGATTGCAAGTTGAAAAGATTTATTGTGTGATTTATTTATTTATTACAAGGAGATAAAATTACATACACATTTTAGGCTTCTTAGCAGCTGGTAGTGTGCACACTGCACAGCCGCTCATTTGAGGTACTTAACTAGTGTCATATTCTACACATCTAAAGTGGAACCATTGCCCACAGAGATCGCATAAAATCATGTTGTCGTATTCTTCTGGCAGTTTACGTCACATAACATATTATAAAAACAATCGCTTGCAGATTTTATCAATACCAGTGTTAACAATAGCCGCCACAGTAATTAGTGTACTAATCACTTGCTAACAATAAACTATAGGATTAATAAAAAATCTATGGAATGTGTTGGGAAGCGTATTGACTATTGTCCGTTGAATCATCAACTTTCCATGTCAGTGTTAGTGATGTAATCTTGATTCTTGACTTCCGCAAAGAAAATTGCATTATATATGTGGTGTGGTTTATTCAAATAATTTCATAATACTTTGATTTTATTAGTGCCTTAAATGCCCCCCCGGGGGGCGAAAATGTAGGGGGGGGCGAAAATCCTGGGACATTAGTAACATCCACCTCTATATCAGGAAAAGTAGTAGTCTACCAAAGCCTGTATTCAACAGTCAACAAGTTGCTTAAGAGGCAGTTCGCATATGAGCAATGATGTGGTTCTCTCCACGTCACAGTGGTGCTACAACAATGACAAAGAGGAACCTCGGACTGTGGCCTTTTGCTATTACAAATTCTGTTGTGCTAGCAACTGGATTCGACCGTTAACCATCTACTGGGATCAATCCAAAATGTGTGATCTGTTAAGATGCCTGGAGGAATGCAAAATTCAAATGTTTCCACATGTCATGCAAACCCCCCACAAGCAATCATATTAGTTATAAGCATGTTAACACATTAACCTTTACTATGTTATTTTACTCTTCTCTGTATAGGATAATGCCCAAGCTCGAGGTATTATTAAAAATAATGACCGAGGTCATTTTTAATAATACCGAGAGCGAGGGTATTATCCGACTTAATGCACATTATGGTGTTTATGAACAAAGAAAACTATTAAGATAGTTACAAGTTCATTGTTGTGGTACTATTATTTTTCACACCATATTTGTGTTTTCTATGTGCATTCCTGGGCTGTGTTTTTTCAACAGCTACCTTTTTATTACTTGATTGATATTTGTGGAGTGAGGATGTCTGGTTCGAGAAAGCGAGATTTTAGTTTGTTTGGAGAAGGATATGACCATGAATTTGAAGTTGAAAAGACCAATGATTGGGATTGCGACTGTCTAGATTTGGAAGACGATGGGCTGGATGGAATACTTTCCCAGTCATTGGATTTGTTTGCAGAGCGGAGAATTTCACTGGAAAGGCCAAATCAGATAGACAGTGTCAGTGAGCGGCGATGTAATGCACCTGGGAAAAGCACGTTGGATAGAAAAGGTGAAAATTGTCTTAGCTAAGTTTTGTTTAAAAGTTAGTAACAAGCATTAATCATAGCGATGATTAATATTTGAATTTATTTATATTTTGCAATAGAGCAACAGAATACGTCGGTTTGAGATTTGCAGCAGTAAAAGTATGATAGAGTTGGCTTCGCGAAGCATTCCAGAAAATACTAAGAGGAAAGCGATGTGGGCATACAGAATGTTCGACGCTTGGTCACAATGGTGCCAGGAGATCTCTCAAGATGGAAGGGAAATGCGTTTGGTTGATAAAATTCTCTTGGTTTACAAGTCAGAAATACATATGATGCCAGAAGTTGACCTCAACGAAGTATTACATCAGTTCATCGCAGAAGTAAGAAAAGACGGTGGAGAAAGGTATCCTGGAAAAACACTGTATGAAATAATCAGTAGTTTGCAAAAATACCTACAGTTAAAAGGGCGAAGTGTTAACTTTTTTTCGAGCTTAGAATTTGAAAAAGTCGGAAAGTCGTTAGATGTTGAAATGAAATGTTCGGCTCAAAATAATGTGGGTATAAGGCCAAAGCAAGCTGAAGTAATCCCTGTTGAGGTCGAACGTGACCTTTGGGAGCAGGGTTTTTTGGCCATTAACGATCCGGAATCCTTACTACGGACAGTGTTTTACTTAATTGGTCTTAATTTTGGCTTGCGAGCAGGTTCTGAACATAGGCCTTTTGAGCATGAGTAGTTTTTCATTTCACAGTGATAACAGAGGAAAGGAATATTTGCTTTACAGCGAGGGTGTATCTAAAACGTTTCAAGGAGGGTTAAAACATAGAAAAGTAGCTCCACGAACGGGCAAGGCATATATGCCAATGTTGAATGTACGGATAAATGCATTGTAAATATTGTTAAGCTCTACATTTCGCGATGCCCTAAAGAGGGTTTGAGAAAAGCGTTTTATTTGAAACCCTTGCAAAACTATGAAAGGAAGCAAATATGGTTTTCCAGTGTCCCAATAGGCCACAATAAGTTACAAGGTATGGTTAAGTGTATAATGGAGAAAGCGGGTGTAAATGGGCACTTTACTAATCATTCATTGCGGGCCACAGCCGTGTCGAGGTTATTTCGTGAAGGCGTTGATGATAAGCTGATAAAGGGGGTTACTGGGCATCGTTCCGAGGCTCTCGATTGTTATAAGCGAGAAACAGAGAGCAGCATGCAAATGTCTCGAAAGGTATCACGTCAGAGAAGGTATCACGTCAGAGAAGGGTGCAACGGCGGAAAGTAGCGCGCCAATAGAGAAGGGTGATGATGGAATGGGGTCGGTTGTTTTAAATATTAGTGGCGGCAATTGCAACATTACAATAGTTAATAAGCCCTAGTTTTTTAAAACTTTATACGTTGTAGTTAAATTAAAATGGAAATTTTTGTAGTGTAATTAAAATTTGCTTTAAAGCAAAGTTGTAACGCACAATGGTTTATTTTTTATTCAAGCGAAAAATCGGGGTCATTATTTTAAATATTGGAGGTCATTATTAAAAATAATAACCTCCTGACATTAAATAATGACGTTGCATTAACGATATTTTCAATTGTGATTATCGTATTGAAGGTAGAAACTTAAGCAACAATATATCGAAATTATCGTCATGCTCGATATGACTATTGTGATGTTGCTTCACATGTGTATAAAGCTGTTACAAAATCCTAAAAAATATAGAAAATAATAGAAAATATAGTTTTAAAAATGATACATTCGATACAAAAGCTAATATTTATGTATTAATCTGCTGAGCAATGAAATTGGAGGCTTTGCTTGTGCTATGTGCCCATGGCATTTGTGCCAGCCGAGAAACAGTAGAAACTACATAGACAGTTCTGGTTTCTGAGCAGTAAATATTAGATTAGAAAAAGCCTTCATATTACTTTAATTTACTTGTTTTTAATAAGATTATATATAAACTTACTATGCTTTGATATTAATTAAAATTGAAAAAATGGTCGTTGTTTTTATTGCATTTATTGGGATATTATCGAATATCATAATAATTTCTTTGACAATAATCGTGAGGTGATTTTTTTTTAATATCGCCCAACCCTATGCCCATGTCTTTTGTTAACCCATTAATTTGATATTAAACTCTGTTAATCACCAGACAATTTTATTTGTCAAGAGGGAAGTGTTTGGGCATGAGTTAAATACTATGGCTAAGGGTACATTAACTTACTGAGCTGCTGCTGTATTATTTTATTCTGTCAAAATAGTATGCAGTTGAGAAGATACATGCAGGAAGAAAAGGAGATAAGAAATCTTGTACAATTGGGTTACTTGATACCATTGAAAGTGTGAAGAAGATGAATGCTTTGATGCTATGCATGTTGGTAGATGCAAGAAATTGAAAGAGGTGTTCCCAAAAGTGTACAAAAAGGCAGTGAAATCTTAATGAATTCACCACAGAAAATATGTTGATCAGTTTATTATAGTAATGGGGTATTGGGTAACATAAAATATATGTCTGTGTATTATAGAGCATCCACCAATAGTTATTCACTTCATAAGAAGGCTGTGTGTATGACTGTTGCTAACTAATTCAGAAACACACATTAAAGATCATTGTCCCCTTTTCAAGTTATGGTGAGGCATTAAAGATTACAGGTATCACTACACTGTACAACTGCCGTGAAACCCTTGCGATCAATTCTTTAGACAAAATATGAATAATGATAAAATGAGACTTGTTTCCAGATCCATATATATCAAATTATGACTTAACATTACCACGTAAATTTAATAATTATGTCTGCAAAACGGACCGCTTCAAACATTCCTTTTTTCCCAAAATGATTTTCAAAAAGAATAGTAGGATTATAACCTGGTTATTTTAGTATTTAGCCATCACAATCTATTCTTATTGTAACATAGTTGTAGTATAATATTTTTTAGTCATAACTTCATGTTGCTAAGAACTTCTGTAATTTAACGTTTTGGTTACGAAAGAGTTCATTTTTAAAATGTAATAATAATAACTGCCCCATTCCCCATCTTGTTCCATATCATGGGCTGGTTGTATACAATAAAAGTATTGATGTACCATAGGTAAGTTGATCTGTGTTTGTGATACTCTTTGTGATGGCTTAGACAAGACAAGGTAAGTAGTTGCTATCATGATCTTGAGGAGCTGCTAATCTACTGGGCAGAATTCTATCTGTCCAGTGATTATTACAAAATACTTACATTTACTGAAACCAATACTTTTCATATTGCTCTAGGTGGCGACAGGGATCCATTTGGAAAGGACAATTCTGCTTGTGCTTGGTTGATAAGCATCTTAAATATTGGGCAGAGTCTGAGACTGTACCTAGTAGCAATGAAAATCTTCTTTTTGGTCGAAATTGTAGTGAAAAAAGTTGTGTGCCTGTCAGACAGTTCTTGTAAAAATTGTTAGTCGATATCTGCAGAATTGAAGCCCATCGCATATACTGTTATGTGCATAAACAAGGTGAGATTGTTAATGTTAAGTGTTTCATTTCAGAGTTGCCAAATGACTTGAAAATGTTAGCTTTTGTGGGTGTAGAATGAAGCAATAGTGCAAAGTATTTTTCTTCTTTTGGTGATGTGACTTTGGACATGGCAATAGAGCCAAAAGGTACATATGGCCCTTGACCATCCCACACATGGAAGCCATAGAAATACGATAAACAGGTTTTGGTTGCAAACAAGGTGGGAAAGTTGAAAAAATCATTAGATGAGGTCAAACATTTCAGGAAAATACTTTTATAGCAAATCAAAAGAGTAGGCAAGAATTTAAACCAGTCATTGGTGAATTTATAGATTGTGCACATGTTGATCAACCCATTATATCTGAAGAATAATGCTTGTGTTCTTAACCATATCTCACAGGCAATTGGAGTGTACAAACATATTGTGACGGCATTCAGCCATAGCTGGAAGAGACATAGAGAACTGAGCAAGGCACAGCTAGAGATGAAACTCCCAGTCAAATCTCTAGTTTTGGTAAATATTCTCGTAAAAGTTTACACTTTTATTACCAAAATAAAATATAATATAATATGTACTTTTTAAAGAAAAAAATTAAATATATTAAAACAAAACATTAAACATACTTGATACTCCAAACAAATAAAATCGAAATATCATTAATTCAAAAATTCTGCAGAGTAGAATGTAGACATCTGCCATTTCCCATCAGTCCAGCTAATAATTGAACATATATCTTGTAATCTTGACTCATATAGGCATCCCCAACGCGATGGGGTTCTACCCACAAAATGATAGATTGAATCTTGGAGCAAGAGAGCCATTTGGCGAGTTTTATCAGAAGATTGTAAAGTTGCCCATCTTGTCTTGACCTGGCAAGATATAGATGTCTTAACATCAGTACATAAAGCCATGCAGCCATTCGAAGATTTCACCGACGCTTTATTGGGTGACTCGTACGTTACCATTAGCTCTATCAAGCCTACCATGTTGTTCATCCAGGATGCTACATACAATGGCCGCTGATGATAACACAACACTGACAGCACACCTGAAGGCGGGTATCAGAGCGGACTTTCAGAAACGGTATACCAGCGACCTTACTCAGACCCTGCAGGGTGTGGCAACATGGAGGAGGAATGCCGAAATGCCACACAGAAATTAAAGGAGGAGATTATGACGTTTGAGGTTGAGCAGGCAGGAAATGCTGCAAATGAAGCTGGTCGATGGCAGAACAATGATTCCAGCAAAGTGAAAAAATCACTAGCAAAACTTTTGGGGCAAGTTAAAAAACATCAGACCCAGGTAATGCAACAACTCCTGCTGATTGTATCGATCTTCAGATGTCTTGGTATGTTTCTGCACCCGAAATTGAGCTAGATGCTGATCTGTTGCAATGTTGGAGTATGCACACTGCTGCATATCCATCGTTGGCTAAACTTGCATCCAAATGCTTGTGTATTTGCAGTACAAGATCTGCTTCTGAACGACTGTCAAGTGTCGCTGGTAACATTGTAACAGCCAAGCAGTTGCTAAACCTGTGAATGTTTCTAAGGTTTCCATTTTTGTAACAACTTATGTTATATTATAATATTATTGTGTAGTTTTAACTTTTATACTGTATATATTGTGTAGTTTTGACTTTTATAGAAAATATTTGCATGCAAATGGGAACTTTATGCCTTCGGGAGATAAGTCGGTTATTACCATTTATAAGCCGTGGTGTATTATATACAGGGTGTATCAAAAAAAGCGCAATCCTCGACTGAAATGTAAATTGCTAAACAAATAATAGACGAAAACGTTAAAGTTTACATTCATTTTAAAGCGTAGCCATTCAACTTTCTGACAGTGGGTTGTTTCTTAAATTTGACTCATTGGTTCGCGGGTAATAATACTTTACGTTATTGCGATTGGAGATTAAAAAAATTGAGATGGTATAACAAATCGTTCTCATGAAAATAACTGATTTTTTAATTAAAACAAAAAAATGTTGCATTTTATTAAATGGATTGTAACAATAAGTATAATTACGGCTTTTCTTCCACTATTTTTTAACTCAGTTTGAAACTTCAAATGCGATATAATTTTGGCTTGGACCTGCATCTAAGCTGACTAACATCAACTTGCTATAATTTCTGTTTACATTACATCGCAATTCGATGACACTTTGGCTCAGACACCAGAATGTTTTGACGATTTTTAGCATTTGTTTAGGATTTTCAAACAACCTGGTCTCTTTAAAATACTTTTAATTTGTTCTTACGTGGTTTTCCAGATGTAGTGGCGACAACATTAAGAGGCTGTCTCTGTAAAAACCTCCAGGTCAATATGGGGCTCAAAAATAGATTTCTCTCATACTTTAGTATTTTGAAGATCTATCCTTGGGAACAACTAAAATCGATGTCATTTTACTCAAATTTCCTTTAAATTATTTTGGGGGGCGATTGATGTTCGATCGACTGGTAACCAGCTTGATACTCCGAATGAAGGCCAAATATCGACATATTTTCAGCGCTATTTTTTAAATCAAATTCATACCTAAATTTCAAAATTTTTGCTCAGAAATATAGACTTATTCTTCTATTTTCGCGGGTGATATGACTTAGATCATTATTCTTTGGTATAAAATAGAAAATAGCGCAGTTATTGACCCTCCTGAACGGATAAAGGATATCGTCTCAAAATATGCCAACTTCGAAAGCTTATTTCAAAATCGTGGCACTTTATTGGCACATGACTTTAACTTTTCTATAAACTACTAACATTAGTCAACACAAATCGCCAATAATATCTTTCTGATCTACCATTTGACAAAAATGACAAGCGCGCAAACTTTGTAAAATTTGAAAATGTGTCGAAATCGAGCATACTTTAACGGTAAACATAATTATTGATATTAACAGATAAAATCACCTTACACTACACTGAATGAAGCTTGACTACGTAAATATATGTCTTTCATCATTATTCTTTGGTTTGGCGCTTGAATCAAATTGTTTGAGTACAGTTTGGCTTCACGGATAGAGTCATTCAATGCCAGTGTGTCCAGTGTCTTCTGCGCGCCTCAATGCCACGAGTCCTGATTGTGACATACTATACAATCTTCGCTCTGTTCGCTTTGTTTACCTCTTTAACAAATACCTTTACCTGTTTAACAAATAACAATGTTCAATGAAATTGCAAAACTCAGAATTAGTCATACTACAGACAGAATTTTCATCGTTTTTAGACTTTTTAAACTGTTTTATAAAAGTTTCGTTAGAATGTACGAATTAAATCTCGGGGAAAACCCCGGGCCCTGGCCGAAAGAAATCAGAAATGTATACTCGCTGTGATGTCAAATGTCAATATTTCGTTAGTTTCGCTCAGTATAGTTTTCTAGCAACTGAATTGTCTCTAGGTTTAGAAACAATTATCAATGAAACCAGAATTCAAGTAAGTCACGGTTCTGTATAAAAAATCAACTTTTTCAGGCCGACCCTGGGTCACTTTGCTCAAGGCTATGCTTCAAGAATTTATATTATTTCTTATTGTATAAAAATATGCGAATATTTTGATATAATACAAAACAATTCAGCGCGAACAGCTGTAACCCATTTGAACGTCTCAGTTATTTAATCAATGTTATTCCTTTTTTCAGTAAAGCCTGGTTCACATAAAATCGTTAAGCAGTCGCAGACATGTGCCGAATTTTTATATGAACACAAATGCAGATTCGCGCAGACTGTCTGAGACCGGATCGGCGACGGATCGGGAAAGTTGAACTTGGTTTAACTTTCCCGATCCGTCGCAGATCGTTCATATAAAAATTCGGCACATGTCTGCGACTGCTTAACGATTTTATGTGAACCAGGCTTAACAATTAGAAAGGTTCTGAAAATTAGAATTAATTTATATTCTTCTTTCCGACAAGCTTTAAAGGGTGACAAATTTGCAAGTGATAACTAATGTCATTCTTACACGCCAGCAACGTCGAAGAACAGTCTACTGTGTCTCGGAAGTTTCCACACTCAGAAGTAGAAAAGGAACATTTCTACATTATTGCTTACGTCATTCTCATCTGTCAACATAAAATCTACTGTCTGTCGAAATCGTTTAGGTTTACCTAACGTTGCGTGATCACAAGTTGCGGCTGTAGTAGAAGTAGAACAGCATTATTGTAAACACAAAAACCTCGTGCAATACTGTCTAAGACTACTATTTAATTCAATACAAAGAAAGGGAAATCAGAGAGCAACGAAACATTTCATCGTCATTTGATTGACATGTTTACGCTCAGCGAGTACATTTCTTTCGGTTAGGAGTTTTCCCCGAGATTAATTCGTCGCGCAGAATTCGAACACACTGAACACACTGGCATTGAATGACTATCCTTGAAGCCAAACTGTACAGTCAAACAATTTCATTCGAGTGCAAAACCAAAGAATAATGATGAAAGACATATATTTACATAATCAAGCTTCATTCAGTGTAGTGTAAGGTGGTTTTATTTGTTAATATCAAGAATTATGTTTACCGATAAAGTATGCTCGATTTCGACACATTTTCAAATTTTACAAAGGTTGCGCGCTTGTCATTTTTGTCAAATGGTAGAACAGAAAGATATTATTGGCGATTTGTGTTGACTAATGTTAGTAGTTTATAGAAAAGTTAAAGTCATGTGCCAATCAAGTGCCACGATTTTGAAATAAGCTTTCGAATTTGACATATTTTGAGACGGTATCCTTTATCCGTTCAGGAGGGTCAATAACTGCGCTGTTTTCTATTTTATACCAAAGAATAATGAACTAAGTCATATCACCCGCGAAAATAGAAGGATAAGTCTATATTTCTGAGCAAAAATTTTGAAATTTAGGTATGAATTTGATTTTAAAAATAGCGCTGAAAATATGTCGATATTGGCCTTCATTCAGAGTATCAAGTTGGTTACCAGTCGATCGAACATCAATTGCCCCCCCAAATAATTTAAAGGAAATTTGAGTAAAATGACATCGATTTTAGTTGTTCCCAAGGATAGATCTTCAAAATACTAGAGTATGAAAGAAATCTATTTTTGAGCCCCATACTGACCTGGAGGTTTTTACGGAGACAGCCTCTTAAAGTTTAAAGAAGAAAATTCTAACATTTAAACCGACTAAACAATAACATAGTAAACTTGCATAATTAAACAGCAACTAAAAATGATAGGTTTTACTAAATCTTTTCCTGTGCAATTATTACTAGCATTGGAGACAACGATAATAGTTTGTTTGAAAGAGAAAAGAACAGGCTTTGAAGTAAGCCTAAAAGCGTTTAACTAGAAATAGTATTTCGAACATTATTAAGCACAAAAGATGAATTGCGTTTATTTTGATACACCCTGTATATAGATAAATTCTGGTTGTTTATAATTTTGTAATTATATTTCTGCATAGCCTTCTTTTTTGCACACCCTAATTGATGTTTTAAACATGAAAATACAAATAAATAGATTATTTGACAATGAGCTATTAATATTAACCCTTTGCCGCACAGATTTATTATTCAAAAATTTCAATTTTTATAACAGGTCCGAAAGAATATAAACTATGTGAAAGATATTTATCATAAACACATTTTATTATATATCAAAATGATCCTCAAATACCACAGATTTTAAATATGCAACTTTTTTGCATTTGTAATGTTACCCTGGCAACTGGACACTCCCAATTCCTTGGTAACCACAATTGTCATTGTAGTAGTTTAGTTTTCAAGTACCGAGTGGCAAAATGATTTGACACCTAAAATTATTTTGTTCATTCTGCTGAAAAGTACATTCAATGAGCTTTCTTTTGGTATATAACACTTATACAAAACACTTCTGGTCTAGCAGAAATTTTGGGAAGCAGCGTTCAATGTGTGTTGCAAAAAAGTTGCAAATTATAGGTTGGTTGACAATTACATGTACTTAGCCTACCATTCAGCTGCATTTAGTTACTACTATCTACTATTTATGTGTTCCTCAATGTTCAATTGATTTATTGGTGTGTGTGGTGAATGCGGAAACATGGAGCCGCGCACAGTCCAACTCCGCAATCCGCGCACCAGTAGGATGTCTTCCTCGGTTGATCCTTTGTGGAGCAAACATGACATCGTCTTTCTTTTACTTTGCCCTTCTCATTGGTAGGGAGATGACTTGGAAAATGTCTCTCAGTTAGCCTTGCAGTTAATTCCATGGAGGGACGACCTGGTCGTTTTCTAGAAGTATAATCCCCAATAAGTTTCTTTGCGAGTTCAACACGAAATTCCTTCAAAGTTCGCGGTTCATGATTTGGCGACTCCAATTCCAATATATGGCCATTTACAACGCAGCGATCAAGCAATTCAAAAAATACTCTATGCCACCATTTCCTTGATCTAAACTTGATGGCATAATATGACTTCATTTGATCATTTCGATCAACACCTCCCATATATTTGTTATATGAGGAAATCATCAATGGGCATTGTACATCCTATTGCTCACCGTCTTTTTTTCTCTTCACCGGTTTTGTTGCTTCACCAGAAACAACCTCCAGTGTGGAAACTACATTGACAGGTTGTTATCAATCCAGGTGACAGCTGTAATTGGACCCTTTCTTCTAAATACACAAGTACCCCTTTCAAGCTTGTTGTTTGCTTTCTTATCATACATTTCTTTGGAGGAAGCCGCGTCGACCCGATCTCAAAGTTCCACATGAAAGGGTTTTATTGCAAAATAAAGTCTGCAAAAGTTCTAATGATGTGAAAAAGTTGTCAAAATAGACTTCATGCCACTTTCCATATAGCACAGAGCACAGTTTTGTGACAACGGAAAAGCCTAAATCATTGGTTACCCCATCCCCACTCTTTCCAGTGTATATTTCGAAATCATTTAGATAACCATTGACGCCATCGGCTCTGCACCACATCTTTATCCCCCTTTTGATGGGTTTCATGGGCATGTACTGTTTTAGGGAACTTCTGCCTTTGAACTTGATCATCGCTTCATCAATAGCAACCTCTTTGTGCGGCACATATTGGGTTAGAAAGTTTGCACGAATTGATTCCAGGAATGGTCGAACTTTGAACAGTTTATCAAAGCCAGGAGTTCCCCCAGCTGGCATCCTTGAATTGTCGTTCACATGCAAGTATCGTGTAATTGTCTCGAAGCGAGCAACAGTCCTTATCCGAGCTAATGATGGTACCCCCAATATCCAGTCTCGGGACCAATAGTCACGAATACTGTGAACAGGGTGCATAGACATGGCAATACAAAGACCGAAATATGCTAGCAATTCAGTGTCAGTAATTCGCTCAAATAAATTTGACTCTTTACCCGCAGCTGTTAGACATTGAAACGCATACTTATTTGTTTCACATACAATGTCATTGACAATGTTCATGCTAAACAATAGGAAAAAAAATTCAAGGGCTGATGCTGTGCTTTGAAGAATGTTTACTGCACCCACCTGCTGTTGAAACTCACCTCGGCGAATCTCTGGCTCATCTTCGGCTTCCATCTCATCATCATCAGAGTCCCCCCTTTCCAATTTCCATGCTGTTTGACTAAAATCATAGGATGGTATTCTGCCCCGAGGAGATTGGATATCTGTGCTTGTTGAAACAGTTCCCTCTTCGTCAACAATCTCCACAGCATGAAGGTTGTCAAGAACCTCAGTATGTTCGCCTATTTCAGCCAATTCACTATCGAAATCAGCTTGTTCAGCATCAATATCTGGCCTCAGAGTGTTCAGATGAAATGTCTGAACCCTCCCCATCGAAAGGAATGCCATAATTTCGATCCAAAAGATCGATTATTTCATGCGTTGTAAATTTATCCTGTCCTCCAGACATTGTTGACTCACATTACAACAACAATTTAAAGAGCCAAATCTTTATTTTCTCATAAAAATCGTTTGAAAATCGTTTTATAGTTGGATAATATACCAAAATGCTCGCAACAATGTTGTAAACACGTTTATTTAACATACGGGACACTAGCAACTCTCAGGAGGGCAACAACTGGTCATAATGATCGGGGTCGCGAGGTGTCCGATATATCGGACACTGTGCGTTAAAGGGTTAAATGGTATTACTTTGGCAATATCCAATACTATTTGTACTGTATAATTTTTTAAAATTTAATTAAAGTTGGGTGTGAACAGTGAACTTCGTATGGCATGTGATTTTCTGCATACAATCAATAACAATCTAAAAATAGGTATGATATTTAAAACAGAAAGAAAGGGCCATATTTATCACTGGTTATACATTATATAAGAAAGGGCCATATTTATCACTGGTTATACATCATTAAGTAAAAGATCAGATGGAAACTCCAACAAAAATATTACATCCACATCATAATTGTTTCATTTGTAAGAAAGAAATAATTGATTCAAAAGACAAAACAAAAATCTTTGTAAAATCAAAACTGGATTTACCGTTCTGGTGCAATTTCATTCAATAATATAGAAGATATACTGCATGAATTCAAGCGTGCAAACTTGCCAACCTGATCTTTCATAAGACTTATATTATTAAGGTAGTGACACCTCGGGTGAGACAGTGAGACTACAAGAACGATCGATTACAGATTTGCCGTATCCCGTTGGAAGATTGACAAAAATATCAATCCCTTTCTCTAAAATATGTGTAATCGCCTCAATTTGGAATTTATTCAATCTTTGAAAACCAAAAACCTTGCAAAGTTTTTCAAACACAGTCTCCATATCGCTTTTAATATAATATTGTGATAATCAGACATGATATAATTCACGCGTCTGTCCCGCGATGCCATATAATTGCCACATAAATGTCCCGCGGGCTATCTTACCATTTTCTGTAGGCGATTTCTGATTGGTGAAATAGAATTCTCTCTCAGGTTCGCAGACTGTGTTTCGTCTCGGGGGAGCCTTTGATCAATATGTACATAAATAGACATATTTTTGTTTTATTGTTGCATTAATTTTAATGAAAAATTACTCACAAAGTTGGCCAAGTGAATGTACAAACTATTTATTTCTTCATTTAGTACAGCACATGTTACAATTATGTACTTGTCTTAATTGCATGAGTGTGCATCATAGACGGATTTTCTGGGGGGGGGGGGGGGCT
>CACRXK020003083.1:0-36326 GCA_902702795.2 Paramuricea clavata | reverse complement strand
CACACCCCCCCCCCCCCACTCAAAGAGGGTTAGCGCCGCCCCTGTCAACATCTACAAAATAAATGAGTATTTAACTATTTATTTATGTTCAGATAGTACAAAGTACAAAATTTACCAGAAATATTTTGTAATTATTTTGTATCCAACAACGAGATACATCATCACAATACCAGAAATGCATCGCTCCTTCACAAGTCTTACAAAAGAACAAATTACACAAAACATTCCCTAGCATACAAAGGAATCGAAATTTGGAACTGTCTTGCGAAAGACTTCAAACAAATAAAATCTCATTTCGTCTTCAAACAAGAGGTAAAGAAACACTTTCTTCATATCTAATTAACTACCGGAAGTTTATAAATTCTATCAAACTATAGGGCACAACAAATCACAACACGCTTATTTCTATGATTATTGATTACTATGAATATCAAATGGTTTTTGTAATTGTATTATTATAATATACCGTATATATTCGCAAAATTGACTACTGTAATAATTTGACTTTGAACTGGTTTACTTAATTAATTAAAGAACAATTGTAAATATATTTCTAGGGGTCTAAGCAAAAAAGCCAAATGGTTTCAAATGGACTCCTAGCCCTCTTATTCCTTAATATTAGAATTTTCATGTATATAAATAAATATTATCGGGCAAAATCAAATAAATAATAAATAATAATAAAAGTTTTGGATGCATCCAAAACCAATCCCTAGACAAATGCAAACAAATTAGCCAATTTATAGCTCACGAGAATGGTTTTGGATGCGTCAAAACCAATCCCTAGACAAATGCAAACAAATTAGCCAATTTATAGCTCACGAGAATGGTTTTGGATGCGTCCAAAACCAAACCTATAGGATAATACAAATCAATTGACCGATATTAGCGCCGATGAAAATGGTTTTGGATGCATACAACCCCATTTTGGTTTTGGATGCGCCCACACCATTTTGGTTTTGGATGCACCAACACCATTTTGGTTTTGGATGCACCAACACCATTTTGGTTTTGGATGCGTCCAACACCATTTTGGTCTTGGATGCACCAACACCATTTTGGTTTTGGATGCGTCCAACACCATTTTGGTTTTGGATGCGCCCACATCATTTTGGCTTTGTATGCACCAACACCATTTTGGTTTTGGATGGGTCCAACACCATTTTGGTTTTGGATGTGTCCAACACCATTTTCATTTTGGATATGACTAACACCTTCTTGGTTTTGCTGGATGCATGCATGCATGCATGCCGCACCATTCCATACATTTCTACATACTCTGAACTTACTTAACAACCTAATATCTCTGCGTCTATGAAATTTGACGATAAGTAAGTAATACCTCGGTCATATAAAGTCGATGATTATGGAACAAAACTCCTATTTCCTCTTAGTAATGTATCTTCCCACAAAAGTTTGGATAAATTTTGTTGCTGTTTGATTTTTATCACCGAAACGTACCAATGTCGACACTGGCATGAACTTTAGAATGTTATTCCTCAAATATATCCAGAGTTTTATGAAAGTTTGCTAATTACACAAGAAATTCCCGAATTGTGCATGACATAACAATTTACTGTCTGGACATTATTATTGAAAATTATAATCATTCTCATAAAAATACGTTTATACTTTTTCCATACTGCAATGCAGTTGAAATAGACTCTTCGTCTAAATGGATGGTTTAAAATTTCTTGTTAAAAGAATCGAAAATGTGAAAATATTGCAACACAACCTCGGAGATGTTTTGAGATTTGCAATTTTTGGCAACCTTTATCCAACATTTTCAACATTTATTGCCAATTCTTCATCAAGTCGTAAGATTTGTCTAAATTTGAGCTAAATAGAATATGCAACCCTATCGTAGAACGTGTTAAAGCAATTAGAGCTGTCAAATTACTACAATACGTTATAGCTGATTTGAATTTGAAAGGGTTCAGTTTATTTTTATACACAATGTATAAAGAATACTAATAACTAAAGGCAGTGTCTATTGTGGTCTTGTCCTCATTAGTCATTATAGTATTCTTTATATGAAGAATATTAATAAGGCAGTATACATCTTATGAAATTCCTTTTTTTTGACATAAGAAAATACAGATTAGTTTGTTTGTTTGTTTGCAGCATTTATTTCAACACGATTAAATTGGCAGCATTGCTGATGTGGTCGTGCATTTACATAGTTATGTGCCTAACCCACCCTGTCAACTTTCCCTGTGGGAGGAAACACGGAGTACCCGGAGAAAACCCACGACTTTCGGCAGAGCGTTGACTTACTCTTTTCACATTAGGACTGTGTTCCAGTCACAATGAGAAGTCCTCAATGAGATTCGAACCTGCGGCCTTAGAGGTGAAAGGCAAGTGCGCTAACCACTTCGCCACCGAAGTGATAGATATTTATGGTTAGATAGATATTTTATTAAAAGCCACTTTGCAGCCACTTTGGCTGAATTACGTAGATTTTTACAATAGCATATAACTTTAAATATTAGTACTACTCAATTATTATAATATGTCATGGATGGCACAAAAGTGTTCCTAAAGCGATTAGTGTTAGTCATTGGAAGGTCATAGAGGCGTTTGTGTCTTAAGTTATATTTCGCTTGGTGTTTTGGCGGCAGCAGTGCATGGAGTTTATGGTCACTGTCAGTTGATATTTTAAGGAAAAGCTTTTCACACAGTGTTTCTCTTCTGACCGATAAGGAGTTTAGTCCAGATTGCTGCAGGCTCTCTGAATATGGCTGTCCTCTGTAAATTATAGCCAAGGATCGTTTTTGTACTCGCTCAAGATCGTCAGACAAGTACTTTGGTAAAGAGTGGTGGAATACCTGTGATGCGTATTCGAGAGTGGGTCTAATACAGGTACAATAAAAGTTAACAATATCTGCCTCAGGAACATTTGCACGTTTAAGTTGGACCAGACAATACAGACGTTTGTTCGCTTTCTTAATGACATGGTCGACATGGAGGTTCCATTGTAATGAGTTCGAGACTATCAGGCCCAGGATTTTTGCGTGGTCCACTATTTTAAGTGGAATGTTGTCTACTTTAATTGGGTCAAACTCCTGATGAACACGCTTAAAGTCGATCCTCAGCTCCTTGCATTTTTCTGCGTTCAAGTGCAGTTTGTTGTCTGCTGACCATTTCTCAACAGACGTGGCAGCGGATTGAGTGTGGGTGAGGGAATTCTTTGGAATGATTTCCGAAATTGTCGTGTCGTCAACAAACTTCCACGTACTGATGCTGTTCACACGTAGGTCATTCACCATTAGAAGAAATAGCCAGGGGCCTAAGTTGGCGCCTTGGGGTACTCCTGAGGGGACGTGTCTCCATGACGAAAGGGCGTCGGCAAGCTTCACTCTTTGATAGCTGTTGGATAAAAAGTCGGTTATCCAGGAGCACACCTTTCGGGGTAATGAAGTCAGGTTTTGAAGTTTTTTAATTAGGATAGAATGGTCAACTAGGTCAAATGCCTTTGAATTTGTAGCCGTTTAGGCCGTTTGCTGTGATCTCGAAAAGTGCCTAAAAAACGATTTTCATTAAGCATGTTTTGGAACTGAAACATTTTTATGGGAACTAACACTTTCGAACACGCTGAGTTCAAATCCAAAAACTTCCCGCATCGTAGACCCGCAGTTTTCTCACAAACTGCTATTTTATCTTCGCTAATTTCACAACAAATTTTTTCATTGTTCAACGACACGGATGGATGAAGACACACGATTGCATAACTTAAAAATAACTAATTCCTATGAACCAGTCTCTACATTGAACACTGAAAAGACCGGTTTTGCTCGAGTTTTTTTAAAATTTTATGCGTGTTGGACGTAAACAACATATCTTGTCTGCAACTTTGGGAAGGTACCGACATCGCTTTGTAAAATCCTCAGTTCTGGCTGTATCTCTATAAAATCACAAGGACGTCAATGTTAAGTCTTTGGGCTATAACTCTGGGATGAGAAGTAATTCCTTACATGCGATCAAAATGTTTTATACAACGATGTGAAACGGTAATCTTATGGAATGGGTCAGCATTTGTTCTGATTTTTGGCAAAGAAAAACAAAGATCGGATTTGATGAAAATCTAATATTATATGAATATATTTGATGTACAGGAGTAAAGAGATCATTTAAACTCGAAGGCAAAAGTCGTCGGTGATATTTGCACATAAACATGGTCATATGTAATGTAACGAGATGAGCATGAGTGAATTTTAAGCTTTGGAGACTCTTATCAAGAAGAATAAACACTGAATAATCTATATGTTCTATGTCGTTCATGCAAGAGAAAAGCTTTTAAAATGAGATCTAATAGTTTTCTATTAAAACATTTATTAACTCTATTCTCTATAGATGTGGACGAATGTTCTCGAGGATTGGACAACTGCGGCAGTAATTCTTAATGTAGTAACACTGTTGGAAGTTTTTCATGCAGATGTAACCATGGATATACCAAGAATGGCGTGACTTGCACTGGTATGCGATAGATTGGAACTAGTCCTACTTTACGACCATATTTCTATTACAGTCACTTTTTGTCTTGCCTAAGATCATCATCTATTTTTATACCCCTTTAGATATCGATGAATGTTCCCTATCTATTGACAACTGTCACCAAAACTCAAACTGCACCAACATTGATGGATCTTTTCTGTGCAGTTGTGATGCTGGGTATACTGGAAACGGAACAGTTTGCCATGGTGAGTATGTTGTAGTCTGCATCTGTATTAACAGTGCAGTAAGAAATATATGAGAAGAAAACTCATTAATTATTCATGAAGCAATTATCCAATATGGCGTAGGAAATTAATCATTATATGTAAGGGATAGAGAATGATCACGTGTGCTCTATGGGATATCGAGTCCCACTAATTAGATAGAAGGCCACGAGGTAGCGAAGGTCCCGAGTGGCTTTCTCTTATTCCAGGGACTCTTGTCTTATAGAATGATTGACTGAATCCACGAAGGGATTTCAACCTTTTATTTTAAATTCTAAAGGGAATTAGATGTAAATGTTTTTAATATTGTGCGTTTTGTATGTGACTGAGCCATGTAGCTTCGCTTGCTTTTGACGAGAAAACAATACACGAAGGCGGGGCCGTTGCATATTCATACATCCATGATCTGCCTGACGGATTTCGTTTGAAAGCGATTGTTTTTACGGTATGTGAACATGAATATGCTACGGCGCTGCGTGAAGGATGCAGCATATTGTTGTGGATGATGTCATAGAGAGGAGAGAAAAAGAGAGAATTCCAACAAGTTCCAGTTAACTTTGCAATTTGACTGATTATAATTTAAAAGACATACTTTACATTTGAGTTTTAGTATTTTTAGTATTTAAAATGGCTAATGTAGTTTGCATTTTGTTCCTTGACAAGTTTTTCATTTCAGATAATGTAGTAGTATGATTTGCTTTTCGAATCCTCGTCGAGTTTTTGCATGCTCTACAGGGTGTCTCATAAAAAGGAAACCTTTAGAAATTCTCCCTATTGTTACTCGCTGGGGCACTCTGTGCCCCAGACGAGTATAGGTTTCGGCATGGTTTTTCAATCTCCGATCGTCGATAGCCACAAAATAGAATATTAATGAGCTGCTTGATCCTTTTCAAAATGGCGGGGCCTTTCGTGAAGTGGGCAAAATGTTTCAAACAATTCCGTGCCCAATTGCGTGAAAATTTTGGCCGAATTGTACCTGTTTTCTATGGATTCTGCATTGTGTCAAACTCAGGACATTCATGCTAGTTTATTTAATGCGTTTTCCTTGGTGCACGACTCTGAAAATTCGAAATTTGGATCGTTGAATTCCCGTGCACGATCATAATATACTGAATCTGAATATAAACGAGCCACAGATAATTTCAAGGTAAAAGGTTATTTATTAAAACTACGTTGTGCAGTTTAAGTTATAACTACTTTATGAGAAGCATATTGGTGTCATATCAATATAAATTAATTTATCGAACAACAGTCCGTGAAAACTGTCTGTAGACTGTAGTGTACTCAGTGTGAAATATGATATTGTATTTGTATAAAATGCCTCTTAATGGCGCAATAAGGATAAAAATACCACCGTTCGATTCAGCGTAAGAAATTGTACTTACGGATGTCAAATGTATTACTAAACATCAGTATTCTAGCGATTTATGGCCTTTGAAAATCAAGCGAAATTGTATTGTTGACATCAAATCACTCGCAGGACGTTTGCCCTTGTATGTATTGCCTAATTAATGGCGCAATAAAAATACCACCGTTCGATTCAGCGTAAGAAATTGTACTTACGGATGAGAAATTGTACCTACGGATGTCAAATGTATTACTAAACAACTGACAACAGTATTATAGCCAGGGACGCCGGAACGATGTGAAGGCAAGGGGGGCAGATTTTCGTGAAAGGGCACTTTTGAATTGATATATACTAAGAGATGTTTGCAAAACATCGGGAGTTGAACTTCGTCCAATCATGTTTTCTATTTATTGGATGATAGGGGTGTGAGGGGGTTCTCCACCAGGCGATTGTGCTATTCTTGAAGCTCGATGACGGCATTTCTTGCGTTTTCTGAAGCAAATTCGTAAAAGAATCGCACTAACATTTCTGACAATTCGCTATTTCGCTAAGGCAATCCTTTAAATTCAGGAAAGGGCACCTTTGCCCTCTTGGCCCTCCTGGTAAAGGGTAACGGGGACTGCTGCCCCTCCTGCCCCCCCCCCCAGTTCCGGCGTCCCTGATTATAGCTATTTATGGCCTTTGATTTTATCTTTGAAAGCCAAGCGAAATTGTATTATTTGTTGACAAATCGCTCAAATAATTTATAAAAGATGCAGTACGTTTAATCCTTGATAACTTTGGTATCATTGGTTTTCTCTTTTTCGGCCGTACACCAGTGGAGTCGTCTCACTTCTCTCTTCATTTTGATAATATTTTGAGCCGAAAAGCTCCAAAATATTTTATTTTGAACGTTTTAAACTGGCGGCCGACAGAAGAATGTAAGCTAATGTAGCGTACTATAAAATATAACTTTACTTGTGGGCCCGAGCTAAAGGGGAAACTTCCGGCGTTTATGGCCAGGCTTAATTTCCACACCAAGCTTAATATACGCACGTAAAACTTTAAATCTGTAAACTATCCAAATAAATAAAGCAACAGAATTTACTGCTCCGAAAGTTTTAGTATGAATTTGTTAACTTATTTGTAAAATATTTGAAAATAGAAGGATTCAAAGTTTTACGTGCGTGTAGCCGTGTATACGTGCGTACGAAAAACGCAACAGTGGAAATCAGCCTTAAAGGCGGTTTTCCACTAGGCGAAATTTTTCGACCGAATCGAAATTTCTCTTTGTTTCATGAGCTCTCGAGCAGAACTAAAGGCGGTTTTCCACTAGGCGAAATTTTTCGACCGAATCGAAATTTCTCTTTGTTTCAGAGCTCTCGAGCAGAACTAATTGTAAAAAGACAAAGAGAAATTTCGTTTCGGTCGAAAAATTCCGCCTCGTGGAATCAGGCCTTTAAAGGCCTGATTCCACGGGCGCTTTTTCTCGGCGAAATGCAAAATATTTCGCCTGTTTCTTTTGAATTGTGAGCAATCAAGTAGAATTAATTTATTCGAGTAGTCGCAATTCAAAAGAAACGGGCGAAATAATTCGCATTTCGCCGAGAAAAAGCGTTCGTGGAATCAGGCCTTTAGATCTTAACAGTAATGTGCGTCAGTTGTGTAGCCCCAGCGAGTTAACGCTCCACAGAGCGTCTTGTTATAATTTGAATGCCTGAGCACTATGCTGACCCCTCGGATGCGTAAAATATTGACAGGGTGCATATATTAATATATATATATATATATATATATATATATATATATATATATATATATATATATATATATATATATATATATATATATATATATATATATTAATATTAATATATATTAATATTAATATATTAGGCCAATTATTGATTATCAAACGAGCGGTTCTCCTGTGGGTTTTAACGAACTTTTCTCAAATTTTCACAGAACATAGAGCTCAAGACGTCAGTTTCAAGATTTTGGATATTTTAATAATAATTAAGGAGCAATTCACTCAAAGAGAGCAATTCATGATCACTCAGAAATATATTGCAGTCGTCAAAGAAATCGCCATATCAGCGGAATGACGAAATAAACGGAAATTTTAGAACACAAGTTTTAGAACAACTATTTTACTGTATAAAAATGATATTTTATAAATATCTTAAAACCAGCAGAAAAACAACTCAAAAGCGTATAAGCCATTTGCTTCGTCCCGATATCGTTAACTTTCATTAAGCATGTCTTTGACTTTCGAGTTCAAATCGGAATTGAAAACCTGCCGCACCATAGACCCGCATTTTTCTCGCAAAATGCTATTTTATTTTCGCTAGTTTTACAACAAATTTTTTCATTGTTCAACGACACGGATCGATGACGAGACACATACTATATCACTCAAAACGACCATGCAATTTCTATTAACCAGTCTTCCTTTAAACGAGAGACAGTTTTTCTCGAATCATTTTGAGTTATGAAATCTTGTGCGTGTTGGACGTAAACAACATATCTTGTCTACAACTTTGAGAAGGTAGGCTACAGATAACGCCTTCTAAAATCCTCATGCTATGTCACTGGCCTGAAAAATAGCCCTTTTAACGCGATCAAGGTATTTAAAACAAAAGTAATGAGTAGCCAACGTAACGACTAACGGCAAAGACAACGCTAAAATGGTCGATTGGTTGTTGGTAGAAGACTGACTTACGAAAGGATCAATGTTAAATAAACTTAAACTAGAAGAATAAATGTTCACATCATATTAGTGCCAAGGTATAAAATCTTCTCTGTATAAACTTACGACGAAGTGGAGAGATGTGTTCATAAGCTGTTTATTTGGTGATTTCAACGAATATGGCAGCCCTCTTTCCAATAATATTCGCCTAAAGCCCGGCGCACACTAGAGTTCTGTATGTGCTTAGCAAAATGTTATTCGTGACTGTTGGCGTATAAGGAGAAAGCTCTCGTGTGCAGTGCACTTTTGTAAGTTTTTCTTCACTCGTGGCGCGTAAAACAAATATCCTAGCCTCCTCCGCAGACAACTCTTTGGCAAAAATACGTATAAAATATTGACAGGGTGCATATATTAAATATTGACTTATTCTGAAGACATTAAAATATATTTGTAAACTGCGCAGGATTTTCTGCTCTTTGGAATTGAGAAAATGGTTCAACTCATCACAGAACAACAAGTTTTCATTGTTTTAAATTATACGCAAACTCAAAGTACTACCGCATTGCGAAACGCTTTTCAAGAAAAGTTTTCAGGTCGCAATCAACCCGTTCAGGCTGCAAGCATAATTGTACTAACTGAACCGGTTAGAAGTATTTATTAACTGCAGGAGTGACTATATAAACCTTAATAAGGGCAATTCTGGCAGAAGAAGACTAACCATTTGAACTGCAGCGGAAGATATTGACGATGTCAAGGATCTGCTCCAGCAAAATCCTCACGTGAGTGTACAAAAATGGCCTTAAAATTGGTCGCTTCACCGCGCGGGCAATGAAAAATTACCTTTAGGTCGTGATGTTGAATGGCCACCTCGCCATCTTGTGGAGTTATATCAAAGATAAAGTATTCTCAACTCCACCGGGCGACATCCTTTATCAGAGAGACAAAAATTATCAGAGAATTCAATGCCTTACGAGAGCTGCATGCATTCAGACGGCCAGTGCACAATAATGCACAGACGAACAAGGCTTTGTGTTGCAAGAGAAAGTGGGCACGTCGAAGGTGAAGGCGCTTGATTATTGTATCAAAAATTGTACATGTAAATAAATAAAAACTGCTGTGTTTAATGCACGTAATTTTTCTGCCTGAACCAACACAAGCACAATTGTGAATGAAACCAAATAGTTTTGGTTTTTTGGGACACCCTGTAGTACTCAGGTATTAAAATAAATTAATCGCTCATAGATAGGGTTACGCTCGAATGACCTCCGCTATATTTCAAGATTAAACAAGTAATTCTCTATCCTCTTTCATTAAGTTTTATATTAAAATAAAGCTTACGATTTTGTACATCTATTTGTGGTATTTTGGATTTGTATTTGTATCGTGTTATAAAGCTATTTTGGATTGTCTTATTTCATTTGTCGGTATATTATCATTGTGTCATTCGATACGAAGTTGGATTTTCTTTGGTACCGTTTGTTCTACTTGGTGTGTGTTTTACTACGTTGTCTATATACTGTGTTATTACTATTGTGCGTAAATTTGGTGTCATTTGGGTATACCGTTCCTGTTTTATTAAACTTTTATTATTTTGGCAGTTGGTATTTCAAATTTGAATTTTGATTAGCGTCGCGTTCCTAGGCAACAACTTTACGGTGTCGCATCTTGGTTTCTACCTTTTCTAAAGATATCATTCTACTTTGGATTTGCATCGCTCGTTATCCGCTACATTTTTTATAGAATTTTTGGCTATTTTGGAACTATATTTCACTAAACATCTGCAACTCTAACATTATAGTGTACGGCCTCTTGTCCGACGTAGACAATATTAGATCATATTACGGGTTTTTAGTCTTTGGGAATTCCCTAATTACGTAATTACGGCAATACGTTTATTGTATACTGCGACGAGTGTTTCTGACGAGTGCATACGAACACGCCATCACGCGTACTTGAATTAATTTAAGTGTATGTTAATAACTCGATTACATAGTCTGCCTTCATGAACAAACAATGGTAAATCCAGTGGCAATTTTTATCCTTTTACTGCTTATTTATCTGGCCCGATTTAGTATGTGATGAAACCACTGTACATATCGAAGTGCCTCATTTCTCAGATGCACCGTCGCTAAGTAGAACTGTAACGTCTGGTAGAAAACGCAAATGGATCGAAAGCAGGATCCTGTTTTATAACAACACCTCGGCATCTTTCAATCTGACCACCTCAGCCATACTGACATGCGGAGATGTACACCCCCACCCAGGTCGACCCACTGTCCAAAACGTCAATCCCACTAAAACGATTCAAAAATATAAAGCACCTAAATGTACAAAATGTGAAAAACAGGTTCGACGAAACCACAAACGACTGCAGTGTGACAAATGTTTCGATCTTATCCATATGCGCTGTGCTAGTGACAATCTTCGAATCTATAAGAACATTACGACTAACCAACCCGGTACATGGACATGTTCTCACTGTACCCTTTCAGAGCTCCCGTTCTTTTCTACGAAGGATTTAAGCAGTTTAGATTCATCACAGGAACATATAAAGGCTATAAACGTTACGTCTGACAGAGATCATCATTTGAACGCTATCGCATCGAGACAAACTCAACTCTCCTTTATGCATTTAAATACGCAAAGCATGACTTCAACATTTGACGATTTGCTGCTAGTTATACGAACATACGGCTTTGATATTGTAACGCTCAGTGAAACGTGGCTCAAAGACAATCCTCAACTACTAAATCACGTCTCCATTTCCGGGTATGGCAATGAATTTAGAAATCGAGAACAAATCAGAGGAGGTGGAGTTGGAGCGTATATCAAAGAAACTGTGAAATATAAACGGCGCAAGGACATCGAATCCAAATATCCAGATCTAGAACATTTATGGCTGGAAATCCAAGGACAGAACAAACATAGTCATCTATTATTGGGTACAATTTATAGATCTACTCGAATATTGGATACTCAGCAATGGCTAGAACAGATGGAGAACATGCTGTTGGAAATTACAACATCATGGGATGGCTTGCTGATCCTTACAGGCGACATTAACATTAACTTACTAAATTCTGACGCACCTTTGACGAAACAATATCTGGACTTACTATCAACGTTCGACCTAACACAGCATGTTAAGAAAGCTACGAGAATCACACAAACCAGTACAACTCTCATTGACCACATCATATCGAACAACTCCAAGCGTATTACACACACGGATGTACTACCGTGCTCAAGTGTCAGTGATCATGATGCACCTTACGCCTGCATAAACATTCGTATAGAACGTTTCCAACCGCGTTTTAAGTACATTCGAAGCGAACGTAATTTTAAGAAGAGTGAATACATTCAGGACTTTGAATCACTCCCATTTAACATCATCTATGCAATCGAAGATCCTGATGAGAAACTGGACATATTTAACAAACTCGTTGGCGACTGTATTAAGCGTCACGCTCCTCTGAAACGTACGAAGATCACCCGCCCTCCTGCGCCATGGTTACATGATGATAACATCCGAGATCTTCAAAAACAAAGAGATTCGTTGCGTCACGAAGCCCACACACTCAACACAACTGATGTCTGGCAAGCTTTCCGTGATGTACGCAACCGGTTGAAGACAAAAATCAAAGAAGCGAAGAAGTCGTTTGTCAACAAGGCTTTTTCAAGCTCCAAACCGAAAGAAATCTGGCGTGTTATACATCGCGTCCTAATTCCATCACCACAACCTCTGAGAGTTGACGTTGACGATTTAAACAAATTCTTCGCAACTACAGCCCAGCGCACAACGGGAAATACTGAAACCGACTTCAAAGAAGACCTGCTCAGTTTTGTTGATACACTACAACAAAACGTTAGTGATGATGCAGCATTTCATTTACGTCCAGTTACGTTCAACGAGGTTCTGTGTGAAACCAAAGGCATCAGATCCGATACATCTACAGGGCCAGACCAACTACCTGCAAAATATCTCAAGATTGTTGCGCAGCTCATCGCAGGTCCACTAACTCACATCATCAACTCCTTTGTAGCTGTTTCTGATGCTTGGAAAGTCGCTAGGATCACTCCAATACCTAAGAGTAATAACTCTAATTCGAACAGTAATATGCGTCCCATATCAATACTGCCAGTTCCTTCGAAGGTATTTGAAAGGCTTACACACTATCAATTGGTTGAGCACATTGACTCCCAAAAGCTGTTGAAAGAGAACATATCTGGCTTTAGGAAAGGCCATTCAACTACCACAGTTTTGCTAGATATTAGAGACGACGTACTTCGTGCAATGAAGCGTGAGGAAGTTACACTCATGGTCCTAGCTGACTTTTCGAAAGCCTTTGACACCATTAAATACAAAACTGTGTTAACTCAATCAGTTAGGTTTCTCAAATGAATATCTTAAATGGTCGGTGAATTACCTAACTGGAAGACGGCATTTCGTCCAAATTGACGACAAAACATCCGGCTTGTGTCCAGTCAACTTCGGCGTTCCTCAGGGGTCTATATTAGGGCCATTAATCTTTAATCTATATGTTGCTGACCTTCAATTGTACATCAAAGACAAATGTCATCAATACGCCGACGACACAACCCTTTACACTCATTGCAAACCCGAGAGTATCCAAGATGCGGTAGCTGATATACAGTCAAGTGTTCGCAAGCTGGAAGAATGGTCGAGTGAAGCCAACCTTGTCATCAATCCATCAAAGACCACTGTAATGATGCTGTCCACCGCACAACTGGCTTCCTCCCATTCTCTGAATGATGCCTCCATCAATATCGAAATCAATGGCACACACGTAGAGCGAGTTAAATCTACAAATTAAAGTTACTAGGGTCTTACATTCACGAACACCTTAAATGGGAAGAGAATGTTAAAAACATCGCCTCATCCTGTTATTCCACCCTTGTCTCGCTCAGAAAACTAAAAAACAGTTTACCATTCAAAATCCGTAAGAACTTAGTACAGGCTCTTGTCTTATCTAAACTATACTATAACGACGTAATTTACCATTCACTGCCAGAGTACTTACAGAAACGCCTACAAAGGGTACAGAAAGCAGTAGCTAGTTTCGTGCTAGGCAAATTCGCTAGATCAGCGGACGTATTATCGTTAAACTGGTTGCCTATCAAGGAACAACGTGAATGGAACGTTTTAAAATTAAGTTACAAAGCGCTTTACGATGAAAATTGGCCAAGTTACCAAAAGCTACAATTGGTTCAACATTCTCGAGTTCTGAGATCAAGCAAAGGCTCATCATCATCATCATCAATCAATTTTATTTAAAATCAAAACACGCTAGCCTCGCACAACTAAAAGCTGATTTACAGGAGGGGCGTGATATATAAAACAGTAGAATATATGGAATATTATATGAACCCCCCAACCTCCGCCCCCCCAACAACAAATTGAGAAAAATAAAGTCAAGTAAAGTAAATAAAGAGAGTTAACTATAATTAAGTCAACATGGTTCTAAAAGCTGGACAGCTCCGCAATACTACGCTTAAATTGACTGAGCGAAGTCGCTCTTGTTGCATCTAATGGAAGATTATTCCACAGCATTGATGCGCTATATAAAAGCTTCTCTTCAAAAAAATAGTTTTTGGTTTTGGAAGTGCTAGATCCGTTTCCTGATTTCGTAAATTATGGCGTCTATTAAGTTCACTAAGTCTTACAAGGCTTTCTCTTAAACTTGGCGAACAATTTTCATTAAGGATTTTATACATTAGGATACTCTTCAACTTAGCTCGCCTAACATGTAGATTATCCCATCCTAAACCTTCCAAAAGATCACTTGATCTAATCCTATCATCATATCTTGCTCCAGTGATAACCCTAGCCGCACGATTTTGTAATATTTGCAATTTATCTTTTAATATTTTATCGCATGTATCCCACAGGGGAGAGCAATAATCAAAATACGGTTGAATTAATGATTTGTATAATGTAACAAGAGAGGTCTGCGGAACGAATGGTTTAATTCTCCTCAATGCTCCTATGCCTGAACAGATCTTCTTGCATATTTCTTCAATATTGATGTCAAAAGTCAATCTCTCATCAAGATCAACTCCCAAACATTTATTCGAGACAACAGGTGAAATTACGTTATTGTTCATGATAATGCTGTTGTACAATTCACCAACTTTGTTGGTCAAATTTTGTTTAGATCCTATGACAATAAGCTTAGCCTTAGAAGGATGGGATTGGAGTTTATTTACATTTAACCAATCTGTGACATTTTCTAAATCAGAGTTTATATCATTAGCCAGCGCAATAGAGTCGTACGAAGAGGCGAAAATTTGGGTATCATCTGCGTATAGACAGGGTGTTGTTGTCTTTAGACAGTTGGGTAAATCGTTGATATAAATTAGGAACAACAACGGGCCAAGTATGGAACCTTGTGGAACCCCGCAAATTATTTCACCTTTATTAGAGAGGCAGCCATTTACTTGACACTGTTGTTGCCGATTTGAGAGGTAGGATTTAAACCATGCAAGTTCAACTTGAGAAACGCCATAGAAAGCTAGTTTTTCAAGTAGTATAACATGATCTATTGAATCGAAAGCTTTTCTGATATCAAGGAAAACTACCCCTGTTAACTTGCCATTATCCATATTTTCGTACCAGTTATCACACATTTGAATTAGTATAGGTAATCATACGGGAAGGAGTGCAATTAATGATTAACACTATACGAGTGATATTTGAAAAATGTGCCAAAATTGCACGAGCCGCCGAGGCGAGTGCAATTTGGCACATTTTTCAAATATCACGAGTAGTGTTAATCATTAATTGCACGACTTGCCCGTGTGATTATTTATTTATATATATGCATGACAAAATCGCTTTCTTTATATTTCAACTTCATTTTGTCAAGAGTTTTTAATTCTTTTGTAAGCAATTTGGTATAAACAAACTTGGGAAATGATTATAAACTCATAAAGGCACATAACTTAAACTAGAACACAAGATTCAAACTCAAACCACATATTTTAGACTAAGAAAATCTTTATAAATTGCATTTCAAACTTACATAGTCACGTTTGGTTGCATCCCGCCAAGATTATTTCTTAAAATTGTTTCCAGGTATTTTCAACAGGTTCTTTTTGCCATATAATGTTTTTTAAACTCATTCTTGTGCCAAAATTCAGTTAAATTCGTCCACATTTGTTAGAAATACTTATCTAAATTTCGCCGCCATATTGGATTTTGTTGTTTTGATTTCCCGCTCCCCCCAGCCATCATGAAAATCATTAATTGCACTCCTGGAGAGTGCAATTAATGAAATAATTGCACTCCTCTAAACCAATCAGATTGCAGTAATTTTGTCATGTATATAATAAGAGCTGTAATTGTAGAGTGCCCTGGTCGAAATCCGGATTGGAATTTGGATATAAGGCAATTTTCGTTTAAATGTTTGTAAAGTTGTGTAAAGATTTCTTTTTCGAAAACCTTACTTATTATCGGTAGAATTGATATTGGTCTATAATTTCCCAAAGTTCGTTTGTTGCCTTCCTTATAAATCGGTATAACTTTCGCATATTTCCAATTTTCTACAAACACTCCAGTTGAAAGTGATAGATTAAAAATATAAGTTAAAGAGGGTGCAATTATATCTGCAGCAATGCGTAGCATTTTAGCCGGGATTTTATCAAGACCAGCGCCTTTCGAAACATTTAGATGTCTTAGAGTTTTCAAAACATTGTCCACTGGAATAAACATAAAACGAAAGGATGGAATAAATAACTTGTTGTTTTCCAAATAAGTTTCAGCCTTATTTGTTGACTGATTTGAAACTTCAGAAGCTAGTTTAGGCCCAATATTAATAAAGAATTCATTAAAAGCTTCAGATATATTTTCATCGTTGCGAATAATTTTATCGTCAATTTCAATTTCATTAACATGTTTTGTTTTACTGGCACGACCAATAAGAGAATTAATTAGTTTCCAAGTAGTTTTTGGATCGTTCTTATTACATTCGCCAATTTTTTGGCAGTAATAGCGAGATTTACTTCTCCGAATTTCAATATTGACTCTGTTTCTGGAGGCCTGATAAAGTCTCCAGTGGTACTCAGAGCCATATTTAATTGATTGTTTTTTATGATAATCACGATTACGCATCATTTTTTTAATGTTCGAATTTAGCCATGGAATTGCGGTATGCCGTATACGCTGAAGTCTCAGAGGCGCATGCCTATCCAAAACCTCATTAAAATTATTTTCCCACGCCTTCCAGGCCAAATTAGGATCATTAATGGTTTCTATTGTTTGCCAAGGTATATTAAGCAGATCACAAATGAAATTTTCCTTCACAAAGTGTTTTAAGTTTCGTACTTCTTTTTTGATTTGTCTACGCTTATATGGGATAAATTTGCGGACAACGTAGATTAAACTATGGTCAGACATACCGTTATGAATAACTCCTGATTTTGCTATGTTTCTTGTGTCATTTGTGAATATCAAGTCAATTAAAGTGGATGATCTGTTTGTCATTCGTGTAGGCTCCGAAATCAGTTGTTGCAACTGATATGTAGATGATATAAATTTTAGTCTTTGAGTATGTGATTCAGATGGATTTTTAAAATAGTCACAGTTCATATCTCACAAAACAATCAACTGCTTATTTTCATAATCACATTTTTCAACAAATTTCGTGTAATCTTCAAATACGTTTATACTTGCATTTGGTGGCATGTACCATGTACCAACCAAGAACGATTTGTTATATGGAAGATTAATTTCTAAACAGACCATTTCTAGTTGGGCAGGGGCAAGATCATGTCTAGCTGAGCAAGATATATTCTCTTTAATATATATAGCTACCCCTCCACCATGTCTATTTCGATCTTTTCTTATTATAACGTAACCGGGGATGTGTATTTCTCCGTCAGTGATAGTATTATCAAGTTTGGATTCATTAATAGCTAGCACTTCCAAGGGACTAGACATCAAAATATAGCGAATCTCATCAATATGTTTATATAAACTATTTATATTAATACAAGCAAGCTTAAAACCTTTGATGTTAGCGATGCTATGCAGCGGTACTTTACCACTGTCCCCAGTAGAACCATGTTGGCTAAGGTTGAAGCTCTCAGCTTCAAGTCCCTTTCATTAAGAACACATTACAGGACCAATCAGCACATAATTTTAACCAATTACCAGAAGAAATTAGGAACTGCCGAGACTACAGAGTATTCTACAATGAGACAAAAATTTCTTAGTCTTGAAAGCATGGTCAAGACTTGGATAATCTTAGAAAGAAATATTTAAATGTATATAGTTTCGTACAGTTTTGTTCTAACTTAGTTAATTTCGTAATTTTGTAAGTAATATTTTGTCCTGTCGAACACGTTATATATTCAAAGTTATATTGCAGTAATGTTCGTAAAATAGTTTATAGACTTTATGAATACTTTATAATTTATATAATTTGGTAAGCGAAGAGCCACTCTGTGGATATATTACCAATAAATCATTATTATTATTATTATTTTTTTTTTTTCGAAAATTTTAACGAAGTAAACTTTATAAATCTTTCTATGAGCTCCCTAGGTATTTTTGCGCAAGAATGCTCTACATTCTTAGAAATGTTAGGAAATGTTGGTCTGGACAAAAACTACCAAACGTACTGTGTTAGGAAAATGATGACTATTGCCATTCGAAGTACATACTATATTTTTTGCTGCCGAAATAAGGAATGGGAAAGTCCGGACTTGTTAACTATTTGAAATATCTGATTGTCTTGTATATTTATATATTTTCATGTATTCTGTCTTATCATTTTTATTAGTTCATATAGTTGTGATTCAAATAGCCAATTGTAAGTTACCTTAAATTAGTGAGATAAACAATTGTATATATATAGTATATAACAAAATTATTAAAGTTTCCATTATTATTATTATTATTATTATTATTATTATTATTATTATTATTATTATTATTATTATTATTATTATTATTATTATTATTATTATTAAAATTATAACGATAAGGTGAATTTCTTTTTTTTGAGACACCCTGTACATCGCATAGTGTTTTAATTAGTCACGTGGTGGGGACTTTGAAGCTCATGAAAAATACTAGCCTGCTCGCATTCCGAAATTTCGTTCAAAGGAAAACCGAAAATAGAAAACAAGTATTCACAAAACAAGTATCCGTTCCCTAATCAATATTTAACGAAATGGCAAAATTGACCATGAAACTGAATCAAATATTGTATTGGAGAAACATTAGAATAGTCTAATGTGCTTTTTTTTTCATAGAACAAGTTAAAATAGGAATTAAAAATCTGCCAACATGCATGCATGCATTACTGTAATGTACCATACTTGAAACT
Source organism: Paramuricea clavata (assembly GCA_902702795.2). NCBI lineage: Eukaryota > Metazoa > Cnidaria > Anthozoa > Malacalcyonacea > Plexauridae > Paramuricea > Paramuricea clavata. The sequence continues at coordinate 17,240 of CACRXK020003083.1, read as the reverse complement.
CAGCCAAAATCAAATCCCATCATCTGCACCTGTGCTTCATTCTAATTTGTATCAATTTTTCACAGCAATAACTCTCAGGATACAAGGATCCAATGGTATTGGCCGTGTTGAAGTATTACACAATGGGCAATGGGGAACAATCTGTGATGATAGTTGGGATATAAATGATGCCAGGGTTGTATGTCGTCAGCTTGGTTATACAAATGCTGTTAAAGCACTTCAAGGGGGTTTTGTTCCTGATGGTACTGGACAGATATGGTTAGATAATGTCGGTTGCAGTGGGAGTGAACAAAGTTTGACCAATTGTCCCCATCGTGGATGGGGAACTCATAATTGTGGTCATAATGAGGACGCTGGAGTTGAATGTTTAACAGGTATAATTAAATGTGGGACAGTTAAACAATGGGAAATGACCAGCCTGCGCGCACTGTTTGCCTGCTTTGCGCGCTCTGTTTGCCTGCCAATCGGGCCTTTCAAAACCGGAAATCGGGCTGGAGCACGCGTTCGTTCATATTAGGGAGATTAAGATCTACAACGCGAATTTGTGACGCGGACGTGCTTACCTAAGCCTAGTTTTCGAGTGTAAGCCTAGTCAGAGTTGTCACAGTTTATTTCTGCGAGATTTGTGATACTGTTATGACACGTTAACAGCCATGCGAAGTGACAGAAACCAGGCTTTATAGACTATTGTTACGAATGCACATTTTCCCGCCAAAACTACCATCCGAGACGACGTGATATTTGCAAAGACTCGTCGTCATAGAAGTCGTAAAAACTTATGATAAAAAATATCTTCTTGATATATTGCTAGCCTCTGTTATGTTGTACATTTTTTCCAGTATAATTTCATTTTATTTACTGTGATAAAAATATTTTAATGGTATTTGCCATCGTTTTAAAATAAAACTTGTTTAATGCGACGTCCGCGTGGTAAGTTCACGTTGTAGATCTTAAGCTCGCTATTTTGATTTGGCAAACGAAGCACGGCCAATGGGTGAAATGGCAAAATTCGCACGGTGCCCGGTTTGCAAAAACAACTGCAAACTGCTCTTTCATTTCATCTTATCCGTGAGTCGACCTCAACAATTGTCTTTGCAACTGATTAATGATTTGCATTATTAATTTGAACTTTTACAAATGTATTGTCTTTAACCTAATATTTAGATGCAGGTTTATTAGCATAGCATTACCAGTTGCCATGGCTAGCTTTGGCACTGGCCGACATAGTATGTAATACATGCATGAACGTGCATGTCTCCTGCAGGTTTTCATTCTACTGTCCATTGTGCCGATGATTTTCGATGAGGTACAGCTCTCCAATCAGAGGTAATGAGGTACGCGTTTGTCTTCTAAATTTCCCTCATCAAGCATGCAGGGGAAAATTAGAACTAATTTTACCACGGGCAAATTGTGTGTTAAATTTTGCCTCGTTAGACCATTATTTCGCTGCAAAAAACAACAACAATTGTATTTTGGCCATGTCATGATTTTTTGTTATTATGTTAATAATTTTGTACGACTTTTAAGGCATTCAATTGAAGTAATTCTGAGCCGTAAACATATTTTACTTCTTGGCCATTGAATCAAAATACGACTCGTCCCAATTTCCACGAGTGTTGATGTACTATTTAAAAAGCGGGCAGGAGTGTTTTATTAGGTTTAAAGCCACGAGCGCGCAGCGCGAGTGGCTTTAGTCCTAATAAAACACGACCTGCGAGTTTTTTAAATGGCTTCAAAAGCGTATGCATAATAAGTCAAATCTTTATATAAAAATCTTTATATAAAAATCTTTATATAAAAATCTTTATATAGTTTGCATAACAATGGTCTTTTGTTAAAGTGTTCTTTAGCTGGTATAAAGACGTATGCACGTGACTAATTTCTTACTCAAGATTGGATAATTGGTTCATGAATTATTACGGTGGTAAAAATTAGTTCTAATTTCACTTCATGTTTTAGTAATGAGGTAAATTAGTGATTAATCGTACCTCGCGAGACAAAGGATTTCGAGGCAACTATGGTATTATACTATTTAATTTATACCATTATTTGTTGTTAATTGGTTTTTAATGGCCCTGCGAGAACAACGGGAATACCCGCAATCATGATATTATAAGGTAATAGCATAAAAAGAGGCGAATTGGCTATTGAAAACGTCCCGCCCGATGAGGGTCGTTTAGTAAAATTCCCTTTGGCGCCGCTCGATTCGGGTCATTTACTAAATGACCCTCATCGAAATTTTACTAAATGACCCTCATCGAGCGGCGCCCAAGGGAATTTTACTAAACGACCCTCATCGGGCGGGACGCTTTAATAGCTAATTCGCCTCTTTTTATGCTATTACCTTATAAACATGCATAAAGAGGTAAAGAATTAGTATGTCTCTGCAAGATTTTTGTGTACTTCACTGATCCTAAAAATAGACTGGATGGCACGACCTGTTGATCACTGGTTCAGCAAAGGCCAAAGACCAGTTAATTATTCAACATTGCTATAGATTAAATATTAAATAGTAAGGAGCACTATCTGGCGAGAATATTTCCCTATTTATTTCGTTGACGATTTAAGAACGTGAACCACCTCAAGCAATAAAACTGTCATGACGGTTATCAGGTGTGAGATGGTCCCAAAGCAATTGTTGAAACACGGCTTGATTTTGACACAATAGTGACCCAACCATATATGTTTTCCCGTTATGAATGTACAACTAACATGCTAGACTAAATTTTAATCTAAGTAAAGAAAAGGGAATTAAACACGAGCTAAGACGATAATGAAATTAGTAAAATTGCGAAATTTGGTTGCGATATGTTGTAAAGCTTGGAAAATATAGTCTGCATGCAGAGTTTGCAAATGTTGTATACAGTTATTTCAATTGAGGTTGTTCCCACAACCTTAATTGAAATAGCTGTATGCATATTTGTATTACGTTTGGAAATTCTTACCATTTTCGGCTCAAAAATGGTAACAATTTCTGCACGTAATACAAACATCAAAACACGCAAACTTCGCAAGGCTATATAATTAAGTCAACATTTCATAACCAAATTTTGCAATTTTACTAATTTTAATAAGTTGTTTACGGTAATTTACTCTTTTTTTGTCTAGATAAAAAATTGGTCTGGCGTGCAAGTTGTCTATTGAATGTTGACCAAATACCACATTTTGGTATCACACATTGTAGCTCTTTTTCCAAATTTAGGGAGTTGATTTGTATTTATTTTTTACAGCTATATCCCTCAGGATACAAGGACCATCAAGTGCAAATGGTACTGGTCGTGTGGAAGTATTACACAATGGACAATGGGGAACAATCTGTGATGATAGTTGGGATATAAAAGATGCTAATGTTGTATGTCGTCAACTTGGTTATAAAAACGCTGCTAACGCTCTTCAAGGAGGTCAGGTTCCCTCTGGCACTGGACAGATATGGTTAGATGATGTTACCTGTACTGGGAGCGAACATAGTCTGACCAGTTGTTCTCATGGGGGTTGGGGAAATCATAATTGCGACCATAGTGAGGATGCTGGAGTTGAATGTTCTTCAACAGGTAAATTTACAACATTCAGGGTGTCTAAAAATGTGAATTTTGAAACTAATATTGAACATTCTGTTCGAGATTGATTTTCAAAGCGATTGACATTCAGCTTTCTAACGACGTTTAGCTTTTTAAATTTGACCCGTAACTTTGCGAGCAAGATTATTTTTTGTGATTACTGTTGGAGAATCAAAAATTTGAGATAGAATAGCAATTCGATATCCAATAAAGACAAAGCGTGAGAATATCGTAGATGTTTGCAATGTTCTCCTAAAACTAACAACATTCTATGCCCTATTGTTTCTCATTATTGTTAGAACAGAATTTGGCGTTATAAAACACATATCCTGATTTATCATGTTTTAAACGCATCGTTAGTACATTTTCCCCATAAAAAGTTGTGGTTTAGGTATAGTTACATAGTAAATTTGCATATGATTTTAGTCACATCTACACTCTACAGTCAATAGGTTTTATTTAATCTTCACCAGTTTTTTTAACCTGTGAAAAACCTCCCTCTAACCTATGCAAAACCTCCCTCTAGCCTGTGCAAAACTTCCCTCTAACCTGCATGTGCAAAACCTCCCTCCAACCTGTGCAAAACTTCTCTCTTCCGAAACTCGTACTTTAACAGAATTGTATTTTTAGATAGATAGATAGATAGATAGATAGATAGATAGATAATTTATTTAACGATATATCACAGAGGAGCAAGAAAGCTCGTAAAAACGCGAACGTCAGAAGATTAGAATATAAATCTATACAATTAATTTATAAAACCTAAATTCCTAGTTATATGTATACAAATTTATCTTAAAAACATATCAGCATATAATGCATTCCTAAAAGTCTTAATATCGTTTAATTGCCTGATATCAAATCATCTTCGTCTGTTCCCATACTTAAATCTAAACTATATATATTTTACACTAAAAAGGTGAACAGTACTTTTGATGTAGACCGTCCTGGAACATGGAAAACTGTGTGCAGTAAATGTCGTTCTTTACATAGAAACTGTTGTTCATGGATGTAATCATATAGTTAGTAAACAGTTCGCTAAAGTCTTTGTTCTTTTTTTGTTCGCGTTTATGCAGTTTTGTGCACGGTGCACGGTCAATGATTGAACACATTGTATTTCAGTATAATGAACGAATCATCCAATAGCAACGTTTCAGTTCAGTCATTCAACCATGCTATTTAAATATTAATAAAGTTAAATCCGTTCTGCGCATCGGTTCTGCTCATAACAATGTGAGGGCCCTCTATAATGTAAACATTGCCCAAATTTCGAATGTTTCGAATTTTTCGAATTTTTCTGAACATAAAATTTATTTCATATTCATTTAGAAGCATAGCGAACCAAAAACGTGTTAGATATTCAAACAATCCATCGTATTTAAAAAATACAGCAGTTCAAAATGTAAACAAACCGTTTGTTTACATTACGGACTTGACTTCCACTTTAACCTAAAACAAAGAATGTGCACTGTATAAGGTACTGCTCAACATAAAATCCCAGCTCATTATAACGACTTTGAAGTTTACTGAGTTTCCAGATCATGTCTCGAAAGATTATATGATGTAATTATAATTGTTGTATGTCCTAATGTTTATGTGTATAAGATGTATTCTTGTAATACCTATAAGTAATTATGTAATGTAAGTTTTTGGTGGGACTTAATTGGGGACTTTACCATCAGTCATTTGATTGTAAACTTAATAAAAAAAATAATTACTTGCCCAAATAGCATCAATACAGGTCTTATTCGACAGGAAAATTCTTGAACTTTAAAATGCAAAAGTCGCTTTACAAAGGAGTAGACAAAAGCTATTAAGTTTAAAAGATGGAAATACTATATCATCGTAGTATGATGATCAGCCTTTAAGTACAAAGGACACGTACAAATGGTAGGAACTAGGTCTCTATTTAATAACATCGCATTGCTATCCTATAGCTATATAGTCTAGTGGTAAAACAACCGAACCGGCAATCGACAGACATGTCAGACGGGTTCGATTCCCGTTGGGAGTTCAATCTCGTTCCCCGAGCATGCCTGTTCGCAGGTTAAGGTATGCCAACCCTTAACCTGCGAACGTGCATGCTCGGGGAACGAGATTGTTGGGAGTTCAGATATTTTCTGAATATAAAGCTTGACAAATAATATTTACTTCACATATATATCCAAGCTTGCAACATATATACTACAGTATGTTGAATTGAATTTTGAATTGAATTTTATTTGATTTAGCACCACATTACATAAAGATTACAACACAACAAATATACAAAAAAATAGAATTTTATCATCTTGGTGACAAGGAAGCCCAAAACGAAACCACAAGGCTTGTATAAATTTAGGCTCCCTTTAAATGTACACCTATTAAAAACACAGTTAGGCTAATAAATTATGAAGCTAGTGTAGACGTGCTTCAGCTTGCAGACTAAAATTTTACATCATGCATATATAATTATTAATAAATTGAACACAAATTAAATACTGTTTTACTTTTTCTTAACAATAATATTGTTTCCAACTTGTTAACGAATAATATTGTTTCCAACTTGGCTTCGCGGCAGATTAATTGGTAGCTACTTTCATTCTCGAATTATTAGGTTCGGATTTGCACGATCAGCCGAACTGTACTGCATCTTTATGCCCGTTTGGGATGTCATTGAAGGAATTTCTTCAAAACGCATTTCATGAAGAGATTGACTATATACTGTATACTTGGCCTCTGGCTTTTAGCCAGGGTCGTAAAAGAGAGCGCCCAATTTTGGTACAACGATACATCTACAATAAAGAGGGGAGGGGTTTAGAGAAAACGTTCAGGTTTACGTTACCGTTCGAACTTTTTCAACTGACACACATGGCTTTGTGAGTTTGTGCCTCTATGCTTCTTTACTTAACTACGACATTTTCATTTAGCCAGGTACACCATCAAATTGATCAAAATGTCAAATGTATAATAATAATGAGAATTGAAGCTATTTCGTTTCAGATATATTAATATACCTAGGGAAATAATTGAAAATAATTTCTCTTTTTCCCTAGAATTTGGGCGTCCAAAGGCGTCCATATTTTGTTCTGGGGGCGTGCCAGGACGCCTCACGCCTGGCCGCCCGTCTGGCTAAAAGCCAATCTCGTTTCCCGAGGATGCCCGTTCGCAGGTTAAGGGTGGGAATAGATCTGGAGAAATCGAATTGATTCAGTCAGGCCTGTGATTGGCTGACGGCAGATAGTACGTTGGATTTCCAACGTGAGTTCTATGCATGCTTGGCAATTGTTGCAAAATATAAATATGAGTAAAGTATTTGGAATTTCTCGTCGAAAATTTGATATTTTTTACATTGAAATCGATTGAAAACAATTAGAAATTCTGGGAAAAATATGTACGAAAGCTTCGGATTGACAGGAATACAACTACCTGAAAAATACAAGGAGAACTTCGACGTTTCGAGCGAAGGCGCTTCGACTTATACTGTATTAAATAGTTTGTATACAATAATCGTATTTGAACATTTTACACTGTCGTACCCAACACTACATACACCATAAATTCTGACAGGAGAGTTAAATTTAAATTTTAAATCACATATATATTATACTCATTCTTGAGGAGATTATATTTATCATTATAATATAGTATTTGTAAATTCTGAACGCTGATTGGCTAAGAGCCGTGTTGATATAACTCCATGTCAACACGGGAAATTTTCCGCCGCTTGTAAACACGGAAATTTTTCTTATTCTTCGGGCTTTTGACATTGCTATATTATAAAACCAATATAAAACATTTTTTCCGTATTGATATATCGTTATATCAACACTCGTGGAAGTTGGGAAAACTCGAAATTGTGTGAAAACACTCCGCCCTTCGGGCGTCGTGTTTCCACACAATTTCTCGTTTTCCCAATTTCCACTCGTGTTGATATAACTGTATATCAACACGGAAAATGTTTTATATTTGTTAAGTAAAGGTCAAGTACGATGTATACAAACACTAAGGGCCTGTTCATATGATCCCGCTTACCGGGACGTCTCGCTTACCGATGATCTCGCCGCCTATCTATTTTCCTATAAAATTTTGCATTGTGTTCATATGGGAAAGCGAGCTGGCCCGCTTGCCGAGATCTCTTTGAATTTGCCGAGATCATAGGTAGGCGGGATGAAAATTTTTCCATATGAACACGCCAGCCCGCTTACCGGGATGAAGTGAAACAAGTCTTGCCGGTTTAATTTAACACTTTTTACTTGGTTTTATGTTTGTTTTGTCAACAAGTATTAATATAACCACCTGAAGCAATACTTTTTCTTGTAAATAAACGAAGAAAAACACTAAAATCGCCAAGTATTTGTGTTGCTTGACTGAAATGTAGAAGTTTTGCATACGCTAATTATAGAACTACAATGCAATTTCATCTCGGCAAGCGGGACGAAACACTCCATATGAAAGCACGGAAATATTCGTCTCGGTAAGCGAGACGTCCCGGTAAGCGGGATCATATGAACAGGCCCTAACAGTACAAGTCGAAGGGCCTTCGCTCGAAACGTCGAAGTTCTCTTTGTACTTTTCAGGTAGTTGTATCACTATCAACCCGAAGCTTTCCCACAGAATTTTTAGTTGTTTTCAGTGTAAAAAGTATCAAATTTTCGACGAGAAATTCTAAATACTTTGTTCATATTTTGTAACAATTGCCGAGCATGCGTAGAACTCACGTTGGAAATCCAACGTGAATCAATTCGATTTCTCCAGAGCTATGACCACCCTTAACCTGCGAACGGGCATGCTCGGGGACGAGATTGGCTAAAAGCCTGCTTTGCCTTCTGTTTTTTCTACAGCTATATCCAATCATTAAAACTGCAGTATTTCAAAATGGTAGCAAACAGTTAACAAGGAAAGATATAATCCAGACCTGTAGTTTGTCGTTCTCATTTGAAAGAGTTGTTTTTAGATTATCTGCCTTTGTAAATATTGTGGGGCCCCAAATTTCGCTCTTGTTCTCAGTTATAATTTTTTAAGTGTCAAGATACCCCGCTATTGCAGGGAAGCGAGGGGCCACCAGAGATCGTCGAGCAGCTCAGTGGGCTAATTGCGTACTTGTTTTAAATGTGTATTAAATTTTATTTTAACATCTGTTTAAGATATATAATAAATAATGATTTAAATTTTCCTTTTCCCTTCGCACGAAAACGTGTGAAATTGTTTGGAATTGTGTATAGCTGCTTGATTATTCTATAGATGTGAATGAATGTTCCCGAGGTTTGGACAACTGTGGCAGTAATTCTCAATGTATTAACACTGTTGGAAGTTTTTTATGCAGATGTAACAATGGGTACACCGGAAATGGCGTGGTTTGTTCTGGTAAGTGTTGCACATCATTTGTTATTCATTTATAATGCAGGACCAGGGTGACGTGGGTATCCTGGATAAACATAAATATAATAATAATAATTCATTGTCAGAAATTTTAAACGAAAATACCCCGGACGAACATTTTGAATAAATTAGCTCCTAAACTCAATAATTATAGTGTTGGTGTGTATTTTACTATAATTAAAATATGGCAGAAACTAAAAAGGTTCTGAGAAAAGTCGAAATTTTAACGTGGCTATTATAGAACGCTTTAAATATATTCGGTTGAGTATATTTTCTGCCAATCGCATTTATTATAATTTCAACGAAAGCTAAAGTATAATAAAACCACACACGTCACCACAAGATTGAACAAGGAGTTGTATAATTTATTCAAAAAATAAATTTATTCAAAATTTATGGTATATTGATGACTGAATGAATATCGTACTTTAATACTTCGTTCCCTGTAAAAACTGCTTCACACAACATATTTATTTGTGATATCTCTTTAGATATTGATGAATGTTCTCTATCTATCGACAACTGTCAGCAAAACTCAAACTGCACTAACACTGATGGATCTTTCTTGTGTACTTGTGACAATGGATACTTTTGGACTGGGACGGTTTGCCAGGGTAAAATCTGTAATACAGCACTTATTAAAAAGTAGCAAATTTAAATTATACTGCATTTAGGAAACTTATGTTTGGAATTTCGGTCGTATTTAAACATTCGTTTCACCATTGTACATTTGATACTTCAATGGTTTCCACATGCCATTTTGCGATATAGCTATGCTTCAAATGATCTTGATACACTTATCACAAGCGTGTACACATATTTTATTTGTAAAGATTGTCGCAGTGTTATTGCTGCCATACACTCAATTGTTGCCTTACATTTTTGCAGGGATATCCCTCAGGTTACAAGGACCATTAAGATCCAATGGTACCGGTCGTGTGGAAGTTTTCTACAAAGGGCAATGGGGAACAATCTGTGATGATATTTGGGATTTGAATGATGCTAGAGTTGCGTGTCGTCAACTGGGTTATCGAAATGCTGTTAGAGCGCTTCAGGGGGGATTTGTTCCTGATGGTTCTGGACAGATATGGTTAGATCAAGTTGCTTGTAGTGGGAATGAACAAAGTCTGTCAAGATGTTCACATAACCCATGGGGAAATCATGACTGCAGCCATTCTGAAGATGCTGGAGTAGAATGCTCAGGAGGTAACTATCAGAAAATGTTTTATCTTTTCTGAATAAATATTTAATTACTGGCATATAGCTACGATATATCTGTCAGACATTAACCAGTACTGTATAATAATCCTCAATTAATACGTTTATTACCACTGTTTGATTATTCTATGTAGACTTGAATGAATGTTCCCTAGGATTGGACAATTGTGGAAATAATTCTCAATGTATTAACACTGTTGGGAGTTTTTCATGCAGATGTAACCATGGCTATGCGGGAAATGGTGCGATCTGCACTGGTATGTGATGCAAGTAGCGCCTGGTTTTTGTCGACAACTGCCTAAAGTATTTCACTCAAGACTATCATGTTTTTATATATCTATAGATATAAACGAATGTTCCCTATCTATTGACAACTGTCACCAAAACTCAAACTGCATCAACATTGATGGATCATTCCTTTGCACTTGTGATAGCGGATATACTGGAAATGGAACTGTATGCCAAGGTATTATAGATGTTGTTGATTTTGCAATTTGGGAGAATAAATCTCAATGAAAATCTTCGGATAAAAACAGGAACTACAACCTCGCACACAGGGCTTCTGCGCTTATTGCTCTCAGAAGCCCTGGGATAATCAAAACTGAACACCAAAGAACATTGGTGTTCGGAAGCGGTTGTAAGCAGTATAGCTCCACCAAGAAACGCTGACTGGGGATATTCTTTGCATTATTTGTTGCAATATATTTGCAATAAACTGGAACTTGTAAGTTGTAAAGACGTCTTATTTAATTTGTTTCTCGTGTGGCTTTTGGAATTTAAAGAATCACAGTCAACCGTGATGCTTTGCGCGCTGAAATGTTTTGATTGTTGTGTATTCCGCCATTTTATTAGCCACTTTAGTGACGAAAGATTGACATCCAAAGAGTATTCTTATGAATGTGCATTATTCTTAGACGATGTCACATTTTTCATGGTTGGAATATGTTAATAGATTATTGATTGAGATTTCGGCGTGTGTTTTTATCTTAACCAATGATTTAAAAAATTTTTCACATTTTATAAAGTAGATCTGTACATAGCTAATCATGGCTTCTGCATTTCCAGTTCGTGGAAGACCATCAAGTGAGGGTATATCAAAAAGAATATCGTTGACAAATTCAACGATATTTGAACAACCGTCCTTTCGACGGAAAGGAAAGAAAGCCTGGGAATACTGAGGCTTTTGCATAGCGAATAGGAGTTTGGCGAAATGCTGCTCCATCAAAGCATGGACAAACTGCATGCGTGAACGTAGTAGGCGATGGTGCAGGAATCAGGATTTCATGAAAACACCAGCGAGTAAATGTATTGAAGTTTTTCTGTTTATCCGCGTGCCAACGGCGCGTAGCGCCGTTCCGGTCGTAAGCCCGGGGCGAGGGTACTAATTCCGCCCGGTTATTTATACCCGGGGAACGAAAGCATTAGCGAAGTCTAAAGTTCATCAACGATCGCGGGCGTTGGTGATCAACGGTGTTGGAGTGTTGGGTGGGTGGTCATCCTCACTGATCTCAAAAATATGGCGGACTGTGATGAATAGCAAACACTGATTGGTCAAATTTAAAATTTGCATTATAACATCTGCATGACGACAGCGAAATAGCAAACATTTCTTGATTTGATGATTTCTTGCAAATATATTTCATTTTTGCAAGATTCTGTGAATGTCAAAAGCTTTCTAAGAAAATAAAGGCGAAATAATTGCTATATAAAAGAAGGGAGTAAAGTCGCCGACGTTAACGAAAGTAGGTTTGTTGCTGCCGAGCGCAGCGAGGCAGCACACTATTCTTGACGTCTGATGGTTGCCCCAGAGTCCACTCGACCCAGTTTCCCGCGCGAGTTATGTATTGGCGAGAATCTTAACTTGTGTCATTCTGGATGTCGGTTTTCCGAGGGTTGAAGTTGTTTGTAATGTGAGGGGGTGCACGCACCCTTCGAAATTCGAATTCCATGTGACTACGACTCAAGAGTCAAGATATATTCAGTATTAGCCATTCCGAAGCTGATGAGAGGACTGGGGACGAGTGTTAAAAAGTACCCAAATTAACAGGTGGGCAATTTGTCGACGCTAACCAAAAATAGCGGCTCATTTCTTCTTGAGTTGCCATTTTCGCGTCGAAGAGCAAAAATAACCACTGCGAAGTACGCATGAGATTCAACATGACATTCAACATGATATTCGATATTGTGTAAATTAACTAATTTCAATCACTCAAAAGTCAAAATGACAAATACAGCCATTTCTTTTCTGCCAAGTGAATTAGAAGAAAACAAACCATGCAGGTCACATTAGCTAACTAGTTCCTTTTATGTTTTTTCTGCAAAAAACCAACAAAAGGTCTCTCAAGGCACTGCAAAACGATACTTTCCAAACAGCTATCCACACTGTATAAATATTAAATACAACTTGCCACGAATTTTAAACTATAAATTTCTCCGCTGCTATTCTATGGGATTTTTTAAACTTTCATATCTTGTACAAATTTATATCATCCATCCATTGGTTGTTGAACATTAGGTGGCTTAGGCCTATGAAAAAATAGAAATTCAGCCGCAAACTGAACGGTATTAGCTGTAAGCGAATACTAATTAATTAGCGCGCACGCACTGACAAGAATAGCATGTCAAACTATAAATTTCTCCGCTGCTATTTTATAGGATTTTTTTAAACTTTCATATCTTGTACTAATTTATCTCGTCTTTCCACTGGTTGTTGAAGTTTAGGTGGCTTAGGTCTAGAAACAATCGAAATTCAGCCGCAAACTTAACGGTATTAGCCATAAGACATTACTAATGTTCAAATGGTCAAATACAACCTTAAATAATGTCGTTTTACTAACTGGTCAAATACAACCTTAAATAATGTCGTTTTACTAACTGGTCAAATACAACCTTAAATAATGTCGTTTTACAAGGAGATAAAATGTATTTTAATAGAAGCTCTAAATAATGGCTTAATAGTCCAGGTGTAGAACATTTGTCTATAGATAACTTTATATCAAGAGTTGTTTGTTTTTTATGTTGTATGAATTACATGTTGAATAGCTTTTCTTACAAGATTTGTAAACCACTCTTTCAAACCATTGTGACAGAGCTGATTCAAACACAAAATTTTACTAAATCGTCCACTGTAACACAAACTATCAGTGATCCGCCCATTGTGGTGGAGCCCATTGAGGCACCAACTATCAGTGATCCACCCATTGTGGCGAAGCCCATTAAGGCGACAACTATCAGTGATCCACCCCAGTGGCGTAACTACTAGGGGCCCAACCTGGTCGAAACCAGGGGCCCTGGAGAAGCAACTTCTTAGGGGGCCCTTGTCTAATATCAAATAATACAAATATTGTATTTTAATTAATAGCGTGAAAATATGATATATTTGTCTTAGATGCAAAAAGCTCTATATAACACCAATGTTCAATTGTAACGAGTTTATACTATAATTTTTAAATCGAGATTATTTGATAGAATTTTCAAACTGTCAAGTGAAAGCATCGTTTATGTTAGTTTGATAATTATTTTAATGCACCTCACATCCTCGCCTTGTGTTTCCTCGTGTTATTAATTATTTGCCTACGAACTAACGAAAGGTTTGCATTATTTATCTTTTTGACTTCAAAGTTTTATTAAAATTTAGAATTTTACCATATCTTCGTAACACGATTTAGGTACCGCGCGAGTCCGGGCCCCTCGTATTGAAATTAGCGAATTCGCATGCAAATTTGCCTATGTTTCAGTAAGATAACCCGAGAAATCACGTCTAGCTTTTCACAACCGGATGGTCATCAAGAAAAGACTATATACGAGCGATAAAAACAGATTTCCCGACATCAGGACTGAAGCTCCTGAAACAATATAGTAAAGGACGTGAAAGCAAAGAGAAGTCTGAGGCTATAGTGATAAGCACTCTGGAATTTCTTCTTTCACTTATCATCTGGGAAAATATTGTTACTGCACTTAATCTTGCATCTAAAGATATGCAAGCATTTGATATGGATCTTGGCAAATCATCCCTCCAATCGGAAAGAGCACTAAATTCAGATAAAGAAATAAGAATGGTAAAAGATTTTTAAAAAATCCACTATCCTTGCCTTAAGTTTGGATTTCCTGTTTCATTTGTTCAAAAAAGAACAAGAAGTGTTCCTAGATACTTTAACGAAGGGGCCACAGACGAGCTTATCATTGACGCAAAAACAAAATTCTGTGTGGAACTGTTCTTTCCAATAAAGTTGAAGAGGCAAAAAAGTTTGAAGTTGAAGTTGAAGAGGCAAAAAAGTTTGAAATTTACAAAACGATTGATATCTTTGAAGAGAAAACGACCGGATCAACTAAATTTAACAGTTAACTGAAACAATTTGGTTGCACTTTAAATTGTGTATGCTTACACCTTGTCAGTGTATTAATTGTTATGAACTATATGTTGTTGTTGTCGTTGTCGTTGTCGTTGTCGTTGTCGTTGTCGTTGTCGTTGTCGTTGTCGTTGTCGTTGTCGTTGCCGTTGCCGTTGCCGTTGCCGTTGTCGTTGTCGTTTTTTTTTTTTGTTTTTTTTTAACAGCTTTATTTGACATACATATAAAAGGTTACATAATATTATTATTATCCAAACAAAGAATATTACAGGGTATACGTCCAATGGGGCTAGCGCAAACGGGACAACGAGACCCATGCAGGACGCCACCCCTAAACTAAACTAGTGAAAACAAACTTATTTACTATACAGAATATACATATATAACTTAGGACTTAAGTACGGTGACAAGGGCAGTCTCTTATGAGCGACCATGTACATGTCATATCTACATTAAAAGTACTGTTCACCAAGGCGGTGTATGTCTTGTGCAAAAAGCTTTTAAAAATATTTACATTGGCAAACTTTTCAGGAGAGGCTATTTTACATATATAGTTCCAAGGCTTTACTATTCTATTAAAAAACGATGCCTGAAAGGTGGATGTTTTACAGCAGGAGTGTTTTAACATTAGGGCTGGATTTTGTGCGCGAGATCGATTGTGCTCTACGAAGGTTAAAAGTTGATTAATGTTTAAATCGGTATGACCAAAAATACATTTATAAACCAACACAAGATCTCTGATTCCTCGATCATAAGTTAGTGGCAATAGGTTTAGAGATTTCAGCCTGTCTTCATATGACAGCTCACCAACTTTAGTTCTTAGAATCCATCGAGTTGCCCGTCTGTGCACTCGTTCTAAGAGAATCTGCAACTTTGCGTTTGAAGGTGACCAAACCTCAGTTGCGTAGCACAGCTGCGACTTTACCAAGGCTAGATAAAGTGTTCGTCTAACTTTGGTGTCTGTGATGAGAGGACATGTTCTCTTCAGGAGACTGAGCATCCTGTTAGCTTTGCTGACGATTGAGGAGATGTGAGTGTCCCAAGATAGCTTGCTATTGACGATAACTCCTAGGTCGTTTTCCTGTTGAACACGTTGTAAAATGGCATTGTCCAGGTGGTACTCCGTAAGTACAGGCGATTTCTATGGCAAGCGATACGATTCAAAATACATTGACGCACTTATATTACTTTGAAAGTTAGATTTTCCTCTTAATTTTCCGTTTACGCATTTAGATAACGAGGTCCGCTTAATGCTACTATTACTTTATTTCGATAAATTTAAATACCTACGTATCGTTACGCACAAAAATTACATACGAAGAATTACCATGGAAATACGGAGAACATAATTATACATATGTATAATTTCCGTGCGAATTACCTACGCAAAATTTAACCATGAACATAACATTTACAGCCAATTGCAGTTGAGCTTGCAGCTTGCATTTTAAACGCGTTGTTACATCGTTGAAAAGTATGCGTTCATTCCTTAGAAACACGCCGTTGCTAGGGGCGTAACGTGAACTTTTGGCGGGCATTGTTGAACTTCTGAACGGCGTGCAAACAAACGTATAACGAGTTAAATATTGTAAAAACGCTGCTAAAGCCTGCGATAGAACAGTAAGGTATTTTTAGAATGCCTGCAGTCAAATTAGAACTCCCTGGTCGGTTTTGTGACAAAATCTAATTTAATTCGTCAACGCCAAGAATAGAAAAACATGTTTACGCCGTTACAACGCCCGCCAAAAGTTCACGTTACGCCCCTAGCAACGGCGTGTTTCCAAGGAATGAACGCATACTTTTCAACGATGCAACAACGCGTTTAAAATGCAAGCTGCAAGCTCAACTGCAGTTGGCTGTAATTATGTAGGTTAAAGTTACATACGTAACTGTCAACACTCTTAAATAGAATCACATAGGTAAATTTACCTACGTAACTGTCAACACTCTTACATAGAATTACATAGGTAAATTTACCTATGTAACTGTCAACACTCTTAAATAGAATCACATAGGTAAATTTACCTACGTAACTGTCAACACTCTTCCATAGAATTACATAGGTAAATTTACCTATGTAACTGTCAACACTCTTAAATAGAATCACATAAGTAAATTTACCTACGTAACTGTCAACACTTATTTAATTAAGTGCATAGGGTATGTAAATGTCAGCAATCATATTAACACAGGATGAGGTATTTAGCACTAAAGCACTCTTGATTATTTAGTAAATCTTTATTAGAACTTCATTATAACTTGATTAGTAAATCTTTATTATAAGTACAATAATATAGTAGGGCCTATATTTGTTTTAGTTACATATAAAGTGCCTATGCAACGAAATTTTCACCTCATTTTTTATTGTTTTTCTAAAAAGTACTGCTGGAGTGATGAAGAATGACGTTTACAGTTTCGTCATATCTCATCTCATTCTCAAGTTATCGCACTTTCTATATTTTGAGTTGTGACGTCACAAGTATGAGTTGAGATAATGGCAATAACAAGAAAGTATGATATCTTGGTGAGTATTTAATAAAATTTAATGAAACTTGACACACTTAGTGGGTGCAACAAAGTCAACAATTTGGCTTGTTTGTGTGGTTGTAATAATAATAATAATAATAATAACGAATTTATTGTAGCCTTCCATTTTACATGGCTCTTCATCTACAATGTAACTACTTATTTACTACTTATATACTACTTATAATATATGCTACTTCTTATCATTAGTTAAAACATTAAAATATTG
>CACRXK020003082.1:0-30230 GCA_902702795.2 Paramuricea clavata | reverse complement strand
TCCATACCACAAAAAACTATATTGGAACTGGCGTATAAGTTCTTTTATACGATGATGAAGTGGGGTGATCATCACAGATTTTTTGTATGAATTCAAAAATAGGGTTAGATAACAAAAGTAGTGTTTCAGACAGGGCTCGACGAAGGACCTTTGCTCGAATTCCTTTTAATCTGCATAGCTTTATGATATTGTCTCTTTTAAAATACCGATTGTTGTTCTCTTCTTATCAAGAGTAAAAGAGCTGGAACTTTCAAATCTTGAAAAAATGCAACAAAAACAGAAAGAAATGGAGATGATTAACAAGAAGAAAGAGAAAATGTTGCAAACTGCTTTGAAACAACGGTAAGGAAGAAAATTTTGTCATTGGGGGATTACCTCCACGGAAGGAAATTGGAAGTTAACCCCCCCCCCCCCCCTTCGGATGTCCTAATACACCTACCATTATCAGAAAGAAAAGTTTCTCCCCTCTACCTCTGGATGGCAGAAATTTCTTCCTTGGGGGAGTATGGATCTTTTCTGGAACGACACATTGTTAAATTTTGTTAGGGTCGAGGAAAATGCAAACTAATCTGTCATGCTCACTAGCGGCACCGCATGGCATAAGGGGAGACCACATACCTCACATTTTTAACACTTTCACAGAAAAGTAATTGTTTTCATGAGAGAGACCGTTTCTGGCCAGTTACCAAACATTTGGAGTAGTTATGAGGCAAAATTGCTACTTAAGAAAAATCATGCCAAAACTTTAAGTACTGTGATATACTTAGACAAGAGAGGCTATGTAATATATGTGGAAAAAATATACTCCAACATTAATTTGTGTTGTATGTATGTATGTAAAACTTTATTTCAATACGTATGTCCTTTGTATGTCCTTTAATTTTCCAGTTAATTTGTATGTCCTTTAATTTTCCAGTTATGCCAAAACGAAAAAGGAAACAGAGACTTTGAAACTGGTGCAAAAAGAACTTGGTCGTCTAGATAATTTACTTTACACCGATGTTCAAATTTTGAGAGACAAGATCGACCTTGCATGCCGGGAATTTGATGCTGCAAGGTAAATATTAATAATAATAATTTTACAAGTCTGATCATGTTATTGAACCTCTAGAAAGAACAGTTTTGAACTGGTAGTATAAACACTGGACTTATAAAACACTAGGGGATTTTCTAATTAAAAAAATATTTATTTTCAGAAAACGGTATGACAGGGCAGAAGCAGAATTTATCAATGCTAAAGTTAGTCTTCACGACAAAACCGAAATAAAAGATCAACTTACGGGACATTTGTGCTCCATTATCCAACAAAATGAGGAAAGAAAAGCCAAGAAACTAGCCGAACTTATGACGAGACTTGAGCTAGCTGACCAGGAAACGAACTTAGAAACAGACGAAAGTATTTCTGAAGATTTGAAGGAAAAGACTTTGCCTCCGTGCACAGAAACTGAGTCTAGTAATGGCACATCAATGGAACAGCAAACTGTTGTTAAAAAAGTTAGCGAAACGTTATCAGAATCTGACAAAAAGTCAAATGAACCTGAGGAAAAAAGTTTGAAACAAGACTCTCAGATTCAGAGTAATAATAATGGGAAATGTGAACAAGAACAAAAAACTGTTGAAAAGAGTGAACCTGATTTAGTTGAAGTTAAAGAAGCGAGCGTTGAAAAGACATGAAATGTCAGTAATAGGTGGAAAATATTACGAAATGCTGCGCCATAATATATGCACATTTTAATAAGTACTAGTGTATAGCAGATTTGTCAACGAGCAGTTAAAGTGCGACTAACCCCAAATATGTTTTTTTTGTATTTGTAATATTTGGGTCATTCTATGAAGAAATGTAATGAATGTTTATAGTAAGAAACCTCAACTTGATCTACTTGTTCGCTGTCAAAGTTTCCAGATATGATGTCATTAGGTGATTTTTTTGTACAAAAAACAAAGGAAAACTAATTTGCAATTCACCTAATGACATCAAATCCGGAAACTTTGGCAGTGGAAAAATTGATCAAGATGGGATTTTTTATTATAAAGATATATTACATTTCTTCTTCGAATGACCCAAGTATTACACATACAAAAAAAATTATATTTGGGGTTAGTTACAGCATTAGAGTTAAGCCTTGGTCAAAGCTGCTGTTTTAGTTTATGTATTTCTTGTTTACAGCTATTTCAATTAAGGTTGTCTCCGAGCAATGCGGACGAATGCGGAAAAGTCGAATACGAGCGCGAAAGGCTGCTGGGAATCGCTAAAAAAAAATTAATTTTTAGCGATTCCCAGCAGCCTTTCGCGTTCGTATTCGACTTTTCTGCTTTGCTGGGGGACAACCTTGATTGAAATAGCTGTATGTAAATTTCAGAGAAGAAAACCGCTACTGATCCAGATGATATTTCTGAAGAAATATTTCCAAATTTATAAACAGACTGTTAGGAAGTTTGCTTTGAATTTTAGGTTAACCTAGGGTTGAACTAATCGATTCTCGAACAACCCGACCCTGGGCCACCACTGTTATGGACTCTCGTGCATGCACTTTCAAATTTTGATGAGAGTTGATGAGAGTTTTTGCTCGTTTGACTCATCATTTTCAATCCTCGCTTGACCAAGAATTTAAAAAACGACGTTAATTACTTTCATTACATCAACTAGGAGTTTTCAGACAAATTGTATTGACCGTGAAAGAGTTGTTCAAGATGAGGTTTTTTTACTATAAAGACATACTACATTTCTTCTTAGAGTGACCCAAATATCACCGATATACCATAAATATTTGGTTACTATTGGCACTGGAATATCTTGCCAATGAATGATTTAAAATAAACAAATTATTTATTGTGAAGTTGTGATGGAATTTTGGTAAAATATGTCCGAATTATATCTGTCTGTGGTCGACGGTTATTGAACAATTTGGGCAGATGTTTGGAGGGGAAAATCTGTGATGTTTTGGCAGAGTAAGACTGACTGGAAGCACTCTAACGCCCATATTCTAAAAGCACACTCAACGAGTGGAGGTTCAATCTGAGCTTCTCTTGAGTGTCAATGCCGTTTTTAAATAGCTGGAGGGTGAGTAGTCACATAGTAAGGTACGACACTAACCCTCCAGCTATTCAAAACGGCACTGACACTCAAGAGAAGCTCAGATTGAACCTCCACTCATTGAGTACGAGTGTGAGTAAGCTTTTAGAATACGGGACTTACATTACACAACGTTTGCCTAAAACTGTCGCATGCAACCTGTTTACAACTTGAATTGTACTGTGTAAATCAAGTACATAACTCGTCTACGACAATGTCAATGTAGGTGAGTTGTGTGTTTGATTTACACAGTGTAATTCAAGTTGTAACAGGTTGCATGCGATAGTTTTAGGCAAACGTTGTGTAGTGTAAATCTGGCTTTAGTAAATCAGCTGAAATAAACACTTTATGATCAAGTTTTCAAATGACTTTGTTAAGAAAAACGTTGTAATATAAGCTTAGAATGTTGATTAATCGTCCTTTCTGCAATCATTTGCTTCAAATTTTGCTATAGTATGTGAAGGAAAAACTAGATGACAAGTGAATTTAATTCCGGGCAAGGAATATGATTTTCATGCATAACTTGCCCTAACAGCAGAGGCGGGGCCTCGAAAGCTGTTATTTTATGAGCGATCTCATGTGTTCAAAAATGGCTTTAATAACGCCTTATTAGGCAGCATGCTGCCCACGAAATTATAAATTCTGAATAATCGTTTTGTGTCGCTCAGTAGATTTATATTCCCACAGGGATTTAAACCAATCTAAGCGACGGAGGTTTGACCAATCAGAGAGATTCGTTTATGAATAGCCACCAGTCGGAAGCCTGCATTCCAATGCTAATTGCATTCCGGACCAAAGCGCATGGAAATCATATTCAAATTTAGGGCGGTTCGAACCACATATATTTCGCACGTTGCCTCGTGTATTTTAGTTGAAGCTCTCGTCTGCTGGTGTAAAGAAGTACTTTCAAGATCCAAATACGATGCTGAAAAACCTCGAAGAAGCACAAATTCAGAGTTAAAGACAGGACTATGGTATGTTTTATCTATTTTATGTGAAATATTCGTATCTGGGCGAGTGGAAGTGTTCGAAATTACATGCCGAAGTTGGCGACTGCAAGTCGCTTCGCCTTCGTCTTTCGTTTTGTCTTAGCACGAAGACGATGAGTTTAAGCCTTGTTTTTATCATCTTTCGTTTAAATTAGTTGGGAAATGTTTCGCTAGAGTATTCGGGGTGATTTGTAGCTAATTTTGCTTTGAAATTTGTCGTTTTAGAGTGGAGAAGCGCAAGAAATGTTGAATTCTCAACCCGTGTTCAATGGTCAAGCCAGGCAAACTCTCGCTGTCTTGCCCGAACATGTATTTAAAGCGAAATGAGACAAGGAAATGTTGAAATCTCCATCTCAAGTGAAGCTCCAATACTAACTTAGGTATGTACAATTGTATTTTACGTAAAATTTTCATATTTCAGCGAGTGAACGTGTCTGAAATTATTCGTCGAACTTGACCGCGTGTCGTTTTGGCTATACGACTTATACGGGGCGTATACTGTATAATAAGGACATCGAATTTAGCCATGGTTTTTCTTATCTTTACTTTTAAATGAGTAGAGAAATGGTTTGTTAAAGTATTCTGTGTGTTTTAAAGCTAAAATTGTTTTAAAATTTATCGTTTTCAGTGAAAAGTTGGCCAAATTCTCAACCTGTCGTTTAATGGCCGCACGTCAAGCAAAATCGCTGTCTTGCCTGAAGTCTAAAGTAAAAATTAAACAAGAAATACTTCAGGAGCGAGCCAAAGATTTAAATAAGGTATGTATTTCTATTTAAAGATTTTACTTTATTCTAAAATGTTCGTATTCCAAGCAGTAAAAGCATATATTATCGAAAGTGACGAGCTCATGCAAGTCGCTTTGCCTTTTTAAAGGCGTGGTGTCATATTAGAGTTAAATGCTAATATGCTATCCTGCCATATAAATGCACTGAATTTAGCCCATAGCTTTGCGTCGTCTTCAGTTTTAATTCAGTAGTGCAGAAACGTTTTAATAAAGTTCATTCAAGTTGTTCTGTAGATGAATTTATTTTAAAATTTGTCGTTTTAGTGCTGAGAACAAGAAATGTTGAATTCTTAATAACGTCGTGGGAATCTCGCCAATTTTAACCCCCACAAGACGTAACGGACGAGACGCTGAGTTGCTGAAGATGAAAGTTGTGTCGCTGGAAAACCCAATGTACCCCAACACTGCGGTAGGCAGTCAAGTGTTTTTAAACCTGCACATTTTTTTTTTATTGCCCGTATTTTTTATTTTATGTTCATGTATAACAGGACTCATGACATTTAAAGCTGGAAGGAGTTGAGAAAGCCCCACTCGACTGCATGCCTTCCGTATATTTAATTAAATTAGACCCCGTTTTACATGGTACCATTTTACCACTGAGAATTGCAGTATATATCGAGATTTGACTGAGCCGTTACTTTCAACTATATATTTGAAATGCTCAAATTCAAACACCACAACGGCAACACGTTGAGTATAGAGCCCAACTATATGTTCAAGGCTCCCGAGTATAAGTAGTTTCGTAAGTATAAAAATAGGTACGCATGGCGTACGTGTGGCAAGCATGATGATCGCACGCATGGGCAAGTGGCATTGTGACTTTATTATTTTTCCAAGGTCTCTGGGAGACTTCCAGTCATTCATCATGAGCAACAGTACATGTAAAAAGAAAGGCGCCTCTTCTTGCGCGTACTGTTTGTCCGTGTTTGGGTGGCTGGAAGTGTTGCAGGTATCTTGGGATATCTGATAAAGTTGTGATGTTATTTCAACGCTGTTTCTATAAAGGGCAGCTTGCTATTGCTATACGCTTTAGCCTAAAAAAATATTCGGTTATTTTCAACTAAAATGATTACTGTTCGTTGCTGTTCCTATACTGGGCAGCTTGCTATTGCTATATGCCTTAGCCAATGAATAAAAGTACAGTTTATTATATTACGTGCCATGTCTAAGGATGGCATCAACTGTACTTAATATTTTTCGACATAATAAATTGATTTAACAGCGGTTTATATACGAGACGGCTATTGCTATCACTATATGTTCAGCTAATAAAATAGACAGTACAGTTTACTGATAAGATGTCATTCCTATAAGGGTGACATCTAGTACAATATTGCAATAATTTCTCAATGCTGCTTCTATAAAGGGAAGCGATTGCTTTTGCTATTCGCTTAAGCCATAAATATAACCCAGATTGTGGTTCGTTAAGATGCCATTTCTATAGAAGGGTGGTAATTATTGCAAGGTTTTCCAATGCTTTATGCTGTTTCCATGAAGAGCAGCGATTGCTTTTGCTATATGCTTAAGCTTTTAAAAACCCATGCTGTGGTTTGTTAAGATGCTATTTCTACAAGGAAGACGTCTTGCTATGATTATTCATGTCGAGCTGGTTATATAAAGGGCAGCGATTGCTTTTGCTATACGCTTAAGCCATAACCCAGACTTTGGTTTGCTAGGATGCCATTTCTATATAAGGGTGGTATCTGTTGCAAGGTTTTCCAATGCTGTTTCCATGAAGAGCAGCGATTGCTTTTGCTATATGCTCAAGCTTTTAAAAACCCAGGCTTCAGTTTGTTAAGATGCCATTTCTATAAGGATGACATCTCTTACCATATTGCAATATTTCTTCAATGCTGCATTTCTCGAAAGGCCAGCACACGCTTTCGCTATATGCTTAAGCCTTCGCAACAGACCAGACTGCAGTTTGTTAAGATGCCATTTCTATAAAGAAGACTTCTTACTATGATTGCAATATTACTTTATGTAGTGCTGTTTCTATAAAGGCAGCGCTTGCTTTTGCTATACCCTTAAGCCATAAAAGAAACCCAGACTGCAGTGTTAATTTTTTATGCCATTTCTGTAAGGCTAGCATCTACTGCAAGGTTTTCCAATCCTGTTTCCTTGAAGAGCAGCGATTGCTTTTGCCACATGCTTAAGCTTTTAAAACCCAAGATTTCTATGCTGTCTGTGAAGATGCAATTTCTATAAGGATGGCATATCAGTTACTAGACTTACTATATATTGCCGCAATAGTTTTCCAGTGCTGTTTCTATAAAGGGCAGCGATTGCTTTTGCTATATGCTCAAGCCATAAAAAGCCCAGACGGCAGTTAGTTAAGATGTCATTTCTATATACTGCTGGCATATATCGCAAGGTTTTTTATTGCTGTTTCCTTGAAGGGCAGCCCATGCTTTCGCTATAATGCTTAAGCCTTGAAAAAACAGACTGCAGTTTAAGATGTCATTTCTATAAGGATGACATCTTACTATGATTGCAATTATATTATTTCATTGCTGTTTCTATGAAGGGCAGTGATTGCTTCCGCTGCATGCTTAAGCTTTCGAATAGAATGTGCAGTTTCTTGATAAAACTACTA
The DNA here is from genome assembly GCA_902702795.2 of Paramuricea clavata. Lineage (NCBI taxonomy): Eukaryota > Metazoa > Cnidaria > Anthozoa > Malacalcyonacea > Plexauridae > Paramuricea > Paramuricea clavata. The sequence continues at coordinate 22,788 of CACRXK020003082.1, read as the reverse complement.
AGTTTCACTTGCCACTATGTGCGTTTCAGTTGCTACTTTTGGCAGATCCTAAAGGGTCAATGCAATTGCCCTAACACTATACTGAAAAAGTACATAGTGTTTCCAAACTACGACCCGGTGATCAACGTTGCTATTGTGGTAAAATGGTGCCTTGTAAGCGGGGAGTATCGCACTAGGATTCATATATTACAGTATCTCAAGTGCATTAGGTCTCTTTAGGGTTGATTAGGAACACCATGAGCGAGTGAGATAAACTCGACTAGCTTAGGGTAAGGCGTCAAGCGTGAAATCACGCACTAGAGACCCCTCGGAATCGGACCCCAAACCTTTTTTCAACACACGACGTGAAATTTCCCCACCTGACCACCTCGTTGACGAATAATGGTGGGTATCTTGGGCAAATGTGCAATACTATGAGGGATATCTTGGGCAAATGTGCAATACTACGAGGGATATCTTGGGCAAATGTGCAATACTACGAGGGATATCTTGGGCAAATGTGCAATACTATGAGGGATATCTTGGGCAAATGTGCAATATACTCCAAAAACTGGTATGATTACGTTCATTACTTGAGGAAGATGTCGCAAGGTTAGTGGACATTTTTAATAGTAGCGGCAAAATGGGGGGTCCGAACCCTACGGAACTAAGTATAAGGCCGCAAATGAGCGGAAACAACATGGCGTATACCAATATAGAGATTTAACAATATGGCGATTCATAACAATATGGCGAAATTCGACATGTAAAAATGATGCGCGCTAAAAATGCAAAAATTGTGGCATAAACATGTTGCGGAACATACTACTTCTAAAACTACATGCTAAGTTGATAAAAAATATTTTTTAGGCATGACTTTAGAAATTTTATTTTTTATTTTATTTATTATTTTCTATAAATGGGGGGCCCGGATAGTCTAATAATGTACAACATAGCTAAGTTGTATTTTATTGTCTAATAATGTACAATATAGCTAAGTTGTATTGTTAAATATAAAATGATATAGCGTTGCTGTGTAATATATTGTCGTAACACAATCGGTTTTGTAAAATAGTTGGACAATAGACATATTTCTGTAATATAATCTAAATTGTTCACTTTTATGATACATGTAAAATGTGTGTTTCATTAACACATGTTAACTCTTTGTAAAACAATTAATATTACTTTTTGTAATATATGACGTACATCATTGAATTCTATGTAACATCGATGTAATACGAGATTATTAATGTAAAACATTCAGAATGACGAGAGTATTTTTGTAATATATCCTAATAAATATTGAATATTATGTGGCTCAAATCTTAAAAAAAAAAATAAAAAAATAAGTGTCCGTGAACGGGATTGAATCGAGTACTGCATGTTTCTGTTAAATTTCCGAAAGACGGAGCTATTCAACCCAGCAAAAGGTTATGAAATTTATTGAAAGGTATCGACGAGTTCACAAATGCATTATAAAAAACACCCAGTTTAATTAAGTTTCTTGGGTAATTTAACCACAATCCTGGTGAATTTAATTCTATCATGCCTAAATCTAACCAGGACTTTCGGAGTTTTGGTTAATCTATAACCAGGCTGCATTAACCAGATTATGTTGGTAGACTACCATTCCCTTTTGCTACATCTAGAAACTCGAGAACTTATAGCAGTACTTGTTCATCTCTGGGTTAAATTCCTAGAACACTTTCCCATAAAAGGGGAACGATCAAGATCTGAGCCATATGTATAATCTCGATGGTAATGTGTTTCCCGAGCTATGAAATACTTAATAAAATTGGTTAACAATACTTGCTTTCAGTCCACATTCAGTGTCTACTTTGGATGAACCACATGAACGCAAGCACTTAATTTTTCATTTATTTTCAGCCACTTTTCGATTTGTGAACTAAAAAAGCAAAGTGGAGGGTAACCCCTTTAACTTTGTATCCATTTTAGCCACTTATCTCTGTCCAGAAAAGGGGATAAAACAATATAAAGCAAATGTTAACCCTTAATGAAGGGGTAGTCTCACTATAGGAATAAGCTACAATACAGAATGGGCAGTTAGTTCAACCAGGCAAACATACACTAAATTCAGAGTTTGCATGTTCTGCAACCAGCAATACATGCAGAGTTTAAGTTCGACTTCCGATATCAATGCCGATATCGATGTGTCTTCACTCCGTTCTCATTTTGGTACCGGGAATTTTAAAGCATCAAGTTATCACGACAGATAAAGTTAGAACACATTGTCACCGAAAATGTGCACGTGTCTTATACTAAACGGCAGCTGAGCTAAAATTCCGACTAAAACATTACTCGGGCGATGCTAATCAACAAATAGTTTACGGGTTTATCGTTAAAATTATGAAATCCCGATTCATATGACTTCCAAAACTGAAGGCCGATTTCGGTAGTGGTGACTTACAATACCCTAGCCTGTGTAGCAGTCGCTTTATTTTATTGTAGGTTTTGAGGATTTTTGTATAAATGGCGAGTTAGAAAAATGACGAAGAAAAAAAAAAGGGCGAGAAAAAACTGGTTCTCGTGCTTCTTGCGAACAGAGCGCATGACTGTTGTTAGTGTTGGTATTGGAAGTCGAACTTAAACTCTCTAATTTGAGGCAAATGACCTACCGTATACTCTCTACGAATTCACGCTGTGCAGCCTCGCGTAATATAATTTACTATTTGATGTAGAAGCCCAATTTCAACGCATCGATGATACGCAAATTATACGAAAAACAATATTCACTGCTCATTTTTCAAAATGTGTAATTTTAGAATATAAAATAGAGCGTTCTTAAAATGAGAATTTGCTACCTTCGGAATACTTATAAAATCTCCCCCAAAATGGAAGAAATGGCACTCTAGAAACGTAGCTCAGATTTCAAAATTACGTAAAAGGTGGTCTGAGTACGTTCTACCACCAGTGTAAATGAGCACTTCTGAATTAATTTTACTTAAATGGTAAACACATCCTCTGAAGTGTGTGCAACTGAAAAACCTGCATCACACAAAAAGGCATTGGTGTCTTTAACCGGGGATGTCACTGATCGCGATTAATTCGGCAACCTCGTGACCTAATTAAGCAACTGAACTATTACAAAACTTCATTGGAAAATATTTACACTCTTTTTCACTACTTTATTAAAGGACATTGGCAATAAAAAATTAGTTTAGTTCATTTGAAAGAACTCTTACAACTATATATTAAACTCTATTACAGATTGTTTATATCTTGCTTAGTTTTCAAAATATTTCGAACGAAAAAAGCGGGCTGTTCGCCATCTTGGATTATTGAGGATATGCATGTTACGTCAAGAGAGGGGTCACGCTAATTTTTTATCTTGAGAGTAAGCGATCAATAGATGGGTCCAAAACTTTGTTTCTGGTAGCTGTCTGAAATTTAGAAATGATCAAAAACATTTCAAACAATCAGTTTGGATTGTTACTCGGTCATTTTAGAGTATAGTTTTATATGGTAACCCAACTCCTGACATCATCAAAACCATAGTTAATGAGGTCAAGAATTAGTCCAAGATGACGCACAGCTCATTAATTTCGGTCTAAATATTTCGAGAACTAAGCAAGATATGACAAACTAATTTATTGCCAATGACCTATAACTCTGAGATTTCATAAATCTATATATATATATTGGATGAAATAATTGTGTTTTAGCCAATGTTATCGGTAGCTTAATTAAAATCGAAATCACTTCCGGTTTTATTCCCCGAACTTTCATTCTCCGACTTGTCCTCTCCAGACCCCGCGCTTCCCTCGTCGTCATCACTGTCTCTGCCTTCGTCCCTAGCCTCGTCCGCTGATCCCTCGCCACTCCCAGATCCTGATCCCGAAGCATCCCCTGACGATCCCGATGACTCGCCGGACCCCGAGCCTGAAGATTCGCCTACAAGATAAATTATAATTTCTTGGTAGCAACTACATTAACTATATGACGCGCCCTGAGACTCCACAGCGAAATATGAAATTTATGTATCATGTATAAACTAAATACAAAAGACAATTAGGCATTCGGTTTTCTTTGCCCGGCAAAACAGACAACCTTTTGCTAATTTCTCATGATGCATAAAATTTAACCAAAAATTTTGATCTATTTGTCCTTGGGCAATGTCCATTTAAGTTGGAGTAATACGAGCAACAGAATTGCTGCAACTTGCAACAAAATCTGATTTCAACGTATGTTAAGTAAAAATGTTGACATATGTTGCCTCGTGATTTGTAATGTATGTGTGAACATTTTCAATTAACATGCGTTGAAATCAGATTTTGTTGCAAGTTGCAGCAATTTTGTTGCTCGTATTACTCCACCTTTAGTCTCGCAAATTTTTGTAATAATACGTTTGATAATGCTCGAGTTACCGTGCGGACAACACACAGACACACAGGGTATTGCAGTTTATGTGGTATCGTAGTACAAAACAGAAAGCTTTGCAGTTTATACTAATAAACCACAAATGTTTAAAATGCTCTCAGTTCAGTTACGTTTATATTAAAGTCAAGCTGTTAACTTAGAAACCATTCGGGCAAATGCTAGAAAAATGAATACAAAATTCTACATTTTTGGCTAATGTAATCACAAAATATGTTAAATTCCGTGTCATTTCATTACAATATTCCACAAACATTCGGGCAAACTTTTAAGCCGTGCATTCCTCGCTGAAAAGCATAGGCGTACCGGGCGGGGGGGGGGCGGTAGCCCCCCCCAGTTTTTTGGGCAGTCGGGCAATATTCGATCAACAGTCGGGCAATTTCGGTTTGCAATAAAAAAAAAAATGGGACAAATTCTGTCAATTTTGTGTAAAATTAAGTCAATTTTTTGGCAAATTTTGTGATTTTTCGAAAATTTGTGGTATGTTCCGGGGGGGGGAGGTCGCCAAAATAATTTTTCCGGAAAAATTTTTTTGGTACTAGTCGGGCAGAATCCCGAAAAGTCGGGCAATTTTCTTTCCGCCCCCCTAATTTTTTCCTTCCGGTACGCCCATGCTGAAAAGTATCAGGCCCGTACGCTTATACGTGTTTTATATCTACCAGCATCGATCTGAGCAAGAACTATTAGACTGCATTACCTCATCATCAAGCTATTTTCCCAGCTCGAATTTAAACGCATTATTTTACTATAAAGTACGGATTCGAAGTCTTCACTCCAGTTATATAATTCTATATAAAGCTCAAATAGTAACGCACATGCGCACATCGCGAAACTTTCCGACATTCTTACCATCGCATTCCTTATACACGGAACAACTTCGTCGACCAGTCCCCTCCTCTGGATTGCATGGTTTTCCACCATACTTAGGCTTAGGATTGTCGCATTTTCGTTTACGGTAATTCCATCCTATATCACATGTGACCGAACAGCTCGCCCAAGATCCCCATTCGCCCCAATCCCCGTCGACTAAACGGAAGAGATGATGCAATGAATGCAATCAAAGATGTATGAATAAATTGCATACCTTTCAAAATTTTACATTGCCGGATATAGCTTGCGTAGCGCCACAAAAATCGGTACCTGGCTTGTGTTCCGATATAAAATGATGTAATCGTATAAATTTCTACATCAAAGCTCATCAAAGCGGTAGCAATCGTTCTAGGTGGTAGCCGAATCTTTCCAAGTGGTAGGAATCTTTATAAGTTTCAATTCGTGATTATTCTAACCTTATTTACGGGTATAGCTTACTCACTCCTTCAAATTGATGTCTGCAATATTTTTGGTAAATATGGCGAAGTCATAGAAAAGCTTGGGCGGAATCCTGTTTACACTTGGGGGTCGTAATCGTAACGTTTCGGCAAACGAAGCAAAAACCTATCCGATATAATGTAAATGAAGCCATTGTCTTCCGAGACATTTTCTGGAAAGTCAGTAAACTTCAAAGCGGCTATATAATGAGCTGTGTGTTTATGTTGAGCCGTACCCCTTACACCGTGCATATCCTTTGTTTTAGGTTTATTAATATTTAAATAGCATGGTTGAATGACTGACTGAAACGTTGCTATTGGATGATTCGCTCATTATACTGAAATGTAATGTGTTTATTGACCGTACACCGTGCACAAAACTGCATAAACGCGAACAAAAAGATAGAACAAAGACTTTAGCGGAGTGTGCAAATCATGTTTTGAAAGACTATGATGTAGCCTAACAAAATAAAGGTTAATTTGAGTTTTTGAACTATGTTTTAATTTAAATAGAATACATCGTACATGATAGTGTTGGGAAAGCATATTAAGAGCAGCTAACCAAGGGTCACGTGCAGCCAAGTCTAATGATTATATTTACATACTTGGACAATGTTCTGTTTCCATACAGTCCTGTTTGTCCTCTCTAGCGCCCTTGCAGTCTCGTCCACCAAACTGAGGCTTGGGATTGGTGCAACTGCGGAATCGTAGTTGAAGACCTTCGCCGCATGTCTCAGAACACATAGTCCAGTTTCCCCAATCAGACCAACCGCCATGGACTGCAATAAAAATATACAAGACACACGTTAAAACGCACAAATATGTACATGTTATACAAGCTATATGTATTCTCATTCGAAATTCCCATATAAAAACCCTTTCATGTCATGTAGCTTGTCCATCGAATGAGATAAGTATATATACAATGAACTTGTTGTTAGAGTTCGACAACTGACTTATCTCAGTTGGTTAGGGAGCGGTCATTATTTATGGTGGGGGGTGGCACCAAAGAGAAAATGGTTGGGTAAACAAAATTTTGAGTTAGTAAAAGGTTGGGTAAATGAAAAACAAAAAAACTCAAGGGTTGGGTAAGAAAAAAATGTTGTCACTTCCAAAGCATGTCTTACTAAAATATTGAAGTCTAGAAAGCAATGTCAACAGTCATGTGCCAATACAATATGTAAATCTGCCAGAATCACTATCTTGATATTTTCCGATTTGTCAGGAGACAAATGATGTCTCCAAAGAAACTACATGTGCAGACAATATGAAACTTTAGACTGCAGAAACGTTCACAAACCATTATCAAACTCATGTCACAGAAGTGGTAAAGGACATGTGTGACAATTGAATGGTATCCTTTTGTAAAGTTTTGGCCAGGGGTGGGTATTTATTTTTTAATTGATTTTCAAGGTTGGGCAGTCAAATTTTTTACTTTATAATGTTGGGTCAGCAAAATTTTTGCCACGAAAAACATTTCTCTTCGGTGTTACCCCCCACCATAAATAATGACCCGTCCCTTAGATTCAGGTTCAATTCTTGCCAGAGGGCCTAGAGTTGCATTTTTCAAAACTGCTCCTGCTTAGGTGTAAAATTGTACAAAAATACACAAATTACACCCGAAAATTTCATCTAAAAAAATACTGTACTTATTTAGTGACACTTTCATGGTTGGCCACTGCAAAGTTTTGTCAGGGAAATACGAGTGAAATTTAAACCTTTAAAATATGTCTATTATGCTCTGGTTGAAGCATATTTTGACTACTGCTGCCTTGGCGTATAGGAGGGGCAGTTAGTACCACACTTTCAAATAAGCTCCAAACACTCTAAAATAGAGCTGCCAAGGTGATATTAGGGTATAGAAATGGACAAGGTCAATCTGAAGCAGCCTTATATGATCTTCAATACGGACTAACTGACCTTAAAGCAACGTAGACTTGCTATGAAAATATGAAATGGCTTGGTGTATATAAATTGTTCATTATTTTGAAAACCCATTTGAAATAGCCTTTGCTGAAGAGGTCAGCGTGGGTAACTAAATATACCGCCTTTAATAAAAAATAAATAAAAGAAAATACAGCACATACTTGCGCAATTGGGTATAGTAGGATGCACGCATTTCTTCTTTTCACTACGACCTCCCGGGCACCCTATGTCGTTAATGTCCAGACATTTCCTGACTCGTCTAGATACCCCAGGACCACATGGAGAATTACACTTCGTCCACTCTCCCCAGGCACTCCAGTTTTCCACTGAAATATAAACGGAAATATACGAATCCCCATACACCCTTTTCATAAATGGCTGCCGATTAAAAATTCTTTTATGTGCATATAAATTGCCCAACTAGCCTTGTTTCTGGGTAAAAATTCCTTTGAAATCTTAACATGAGAACGAGGCTAGTTGGGCCAATTTATATGCACATAAAAGAATTTTTAATCGGCAGCATTTATGAAAAGGGTGTATTCGTTAAAAATCCATCAGTCAGCTAGGGTGGATCAGACCGAAAGGTAATCATTCATTTATTTATTAACTTTGCAACCTTTTCATACATTAACAAATAACAAATAGATATTAAATTTTAGAATATACACAAAGATAAAAAAAACATAAGGGTTGAATGCATCAGTGGTCATCAGTCAACAGGCCAAAAGTCCCACTACAAACACACATTTACACACTGATATATTTTGAACAGTGCATGAAAATTAATTAACCCATAATGGACATTGGCACTACAAAAAAATAGTTTGTCTCGTTCAAAAGAAACTCTTAAAATTATATTACCGATTTGTCATTTTTGGTTCTCGAATTTTAGATTAAAATTAATGAGCTGTACGAAGCTGTACGGGCATATTGGTCTAATTCTTGACCTCATTAACTATATGTTGTCAGGAGTTTGGTTAACCATATAAAATTACTCTAAAATGACCGATCCAAAATTGTTTGAAATGTTTACAATCAATTCTAAATTTCAGACAGCAACCATATTGATCGTTCATACTCTCAAGATAAAAATTTAGCGTGACCCCTCTCTTGACGTAACGTGCATGCATATTTTCAACCTATCTTTTATTGCCAATGTCCTTTTATTAAAAGAACAGCAAGTTAATTGGACTGCAGGATCGGAAATTTGGAAAGGTTGTGAGAATATAGACATGCAGCGAGCTGCTTTATCAAATATTGGGGGTGGGGGGTGCTCCCCTAGTGCCCCCCTATTCCCTACGCCCATGCTTCTTACCTGTAGTGCAAGGAACACATTTCCTTTTGCCTCGTTTCGATTTTCCAACTTGATATGCTACCCCTCCATTCTTTTCACAACAATCTGTAAACGTGTAACGACCTTTCATTCTCTTCTTGCAGGAATTGCTGTCTGATTTGTACGCCTTGAAGCATTTTACTTTTGGAACTCTTGTTCGTCTTCCTGTCAAAACATACCAAAATTTAGTCAATAACTATTTATTCACTGCAATCGTAAAACCACATCAGAAATTGCACAATTCTGCTATATTATTTAGCTTTCTATATTCTCAAAGACCCAAATCCCCGGGCAATTTCTCCTTGCAGTAAAACACGAAGCTCTAGGAAGATGTTCTGTGACTGGTTGATTACGACAATGACAAAAGACGGTAATTGGCTTACATAAACAAAAGGAATATTGTTCTTGCTTTGTTCTTTAGAAAATCCATTCTATAGATTATTCTTTTGTCATTATCATAATCAACCAATCACAGAACATCTTCCTAGAGCTTCGTGCTGACCCTCTCTTTGACAAGTATTTTCAGCTTTATTTGCAAGGAAACTTTGTTCAATTTGGACAAGGAAACTTTGTTCGTGCATATGTATACCGGGGCGCTAGGGACCAGAAAACTTGAACTATAAAAACCACTTATTGATTATGCATGCTCGCCCGCAAAGCCACAACCAATTGTCCAGGTCAGTTTTGTTCAACCCGGCCAATGAATGGGCAATAGTAGGGCTTATTATCCGATTGAGATAAGATATTTTTTGTGTGGTATCGCTGTGAAAAGCTATTATTGCATCTCGATACATCGACATGCTAATGGCATCTTGGAGGTGGCTCCCTACAGTTAGTACAGTTTAAATACGATTTATATAGATCAGACTTCATCCTCGCGACCTGCGCGTGGAATCGTGTTTACTGTTCGGCAAAAATATTGAAACAAGCCGTGGGAAGTTTTTTTGCGTTTTTATCTACAAAGAAAGCCCCATTTTTTCATTATAATCCTAATTTTTTCTGAATTCGAACAGTACGTATGTTATTAACTAGTTTAACCTATCTTTTAGTGTGTTTTTACGTATTTACGTTCAGTATTGTCTTTCATATTGCTCAAAATTTTCAACTTGTTGTTTTGCGAGCTGTCAAACTGAAATGATACTGTCTTCTATTAACTCTTGAACAGTAGTGAACTGTTGCCGCAACTTATATAAGTTCTGTCAATCAATTCAATTTACAGGTATCGTTTTATCTGCTAAATCAAATAAAACAGTTATGAGTTGTTTTATATGAAAAGTTAAACTTGTAGTTCGATGTTTTGAAAAGTTTTCACACCGATTTTAACAACAAAAACAAATGTAAACTAACACTGGATTTAATACAATGCCTATAATAGTGTTTTTATTAGTATTTTCAAGATTAATATTTTATTTTCATGTCAAACAAGTCAGAAATATCTGTTTTCTTATGTATTGTAAGCCAAAAAGTTGAAATCACTATAAATCACACGCTACAATTTACACGCATGCGCAGATCGTGCTCATGTCGAGTCGATTTTTTTTCATGCTGGCCACGCCGATTTTAGCGATGATTTTCTCGTGTTTTCTTCGGTGAAAGTTATCACCCAACAAAATTCCGTCCCAGAGATCGTTAATAAATAAACCTATGTGTTAGCCCTATGTGTAAGAATTAAGCGCGCATACTGTGACTTGCTTCAGCTGCCAAAAATCGAGAAGCGTTTGTTTTGACAGCAATTTGCGCAACAACTAGTTCCAGAAACTGTCAAAAGCGTGGGATATTATCGTGCTACGGCAGGAAGTTGTTCCTGAAATTACGCGTCAACTTCAGCTTAAAGGAAGTCGGATTAGATTGCTGGTTTCAGCTTGTTCAAAGCGCAAATTGAGACGTTTTATCTGGAAGATTGTCAAAAATGCGATAGCAGAGGTTTATTTATAATCTTGTAAATATTAAACACATGTCTACACGGCTTGTTTGCGCTGCGATAATCATTTTAACAAATGTTTGACGCATATACCATTAAAAGATTATCTTCTTAAATTAAGTTGTGTGTTCGGGAACTTACTAGAAATATTCTCTGTAGGACTAAAAGTTTTGTTTGGCAACGCAAAATGTGCTTTCATCATTCATGATAAATTAATCTAGTTATTTTGCCAGAGCCAGCTCGAAGTAGGAACATTTTTTGACCGTATGATCTGTAAAAAAAGTTGCGGTTTTGACTCAAATACCAATCTCCAACTAAAATCTGTCTTTTCTAGACATCTCTTGCCATTTAAAAGGACTATAGTATAAAGGAAAATTTATGAAATGAAAGACAAACGCCATAATATATGATAATACTTCACATTTGGTTCATCCTAGCTCGTTCCATGTGTATACAGGATAACCTTTTTTAAATTTTAATGAACTGTCATGATTTTAATGAACTGAACACGTATGTTTGCAATAAAAATTCAACTTTCAATTAAAATTGATAAAAATAATTTAAAGATTAGGTCTATATCAGCGTCACTATATATGGAATATCATTGCAATATATAGGTGATAGGAAGCGTTCGCTGAAAATATTATTGAATATCGCTTCATCAAATTTCATATTTCCTGAAAACTCGATGGATATTCAAACTGTTTTATAAAACACTTGAAAGCTTGCAGTTATCACAGCTAATTGTGTAAGATTGGAATGCAAAACTAGACTAATGTATTTGGATAGCAAGATAAAATCATATTCTATCAACATAATTTTGTGATGGTTAATTTGTGCACTGTTTACTTGTGTTTTCGTATAAATTACGCGACGGTTCAATAGAGATAGCTAAGACTAAGTCCTACGATGAAAAGCGCAACCACAATGAATAATATTTCATGAAGTTGAGACATACGGCTATTTTATGGCTTTGAAGTTTACCGGGTTTCCAGCTTCAGACTATAATAAAATTAGCGATATATTTCGTCTTGCAGTTATCTTTTAAACAACAAGCAAGATAAACGTCCCAAAATAGGTGCATACATATACATGAGATTTAAATCAAATGCATATGTGTGCTGTCCTCCTTGTTCAAATTATGCGATTTATCTTAATAAGAACGAAACGCGGATTGTTTTAGCTAAACTACAGGCAATTTGTCAAAGATTAGCAAGGGTTTAAATACAGCGGAAGTCATCAATGACAATGCATGAGGGAGTCAGAACTATCTGGTTTCAAACTAGAAAGTTTCAAAGGTATATGATTTAATTAATGAACAATGTCAATGACAAAACTAACGTCAGTGGTCCATGGTGGAGTTAATTAGTTAACTAGCTTGTACGTTTTATCCATTACTAGAAGGCAGAAGCTTAATAAACATTTTTTTAAATATATTTTTAGCAGAGGCTTTTCAGTCTTCTTTGCTAAATCCATACAAGCTCCGATAATTTTAAGATTTAATTTCCCAAACAGAATGCATCGTATTATATTTATATATTCTGTAAAACCAACAGTCTTGAAGTATTTTATCAAACACTGTAAATTTCAAAGAGATCAGAGATGAATCAACCCCCAAATGTACAGTGAAGGCGGTTGAAATTGGTTGAAATTAATTTTGGGAGAAAAAAAAGACCTAAGAAACACAACCATTTTTCGAATCAATTCTGCTATCGTAGCAAGGGTAATTTATAATACAGAGACGATATCGATAACATTATTTTGAACATCCGGCTGTCTGAAACGTCCTGGTATATATGAGATGATAATGATATTTGTAATCCGCACTTGAGGAATTAACAAGAGCTTGGAAGTATGTAGTGTTATATTTTTCAGGTAGTTCGATGTTAGACAGATTTAGGCAGTCTAATACGCAATTCTTCAATTATATATTTCATCATTACCTACAATAATGGAACACCACGTTTGCGGTTTGCCGTTTATACCAAGATTTTACGGAACCTGAGATCTGACAGTAACAAGATAAACAAGAAGCTTTAAATCAGATGCTTGTAGAATAACAATGCCAATCCCGGCAATCCGATTTCAGGTTTTTTAAAGATTTCCAAAACTCCTTTAAATCTTTTTTAACCTTGATAGACGCGCATTACCCGATTAGTAGAGAATTGCATGCATGCATGCATGCATGTATGAAGGAAGTCGATGTCAAGATAAACAAACAGCACAAAAGAAATGAACAATGGATATGAAACGAATGGACATGAAACGAACGAACATGACGCGAAAACTTTCAACCTCGTTTAGTTTCTGTTCATGATGGAAAAAATAACCAAAATGTGACTCGAGATTTGACTTTCGTGTAGACAACACTAGAATTTCAAGCCGTGATAAATAGTTTCACAAATAGTTCTAGCATCGTCTTATTATTTTGATAATGAAACTGTACCAAATTCATACGATATAGTTAATAACACTAAAGATTTTCATATAGGCTACAATCCGTATATTTCAACGAGTAGATTTGGCAGCCGTCCGCGCGTCTCTCGCGGGCACAGTCAAAAATGTGAAACGCGTACGCCAGACGCGCAAACAACTGAAATCGAGCTGGATTGCTTTTCACCGATGTAAATATTTTCTCAAGATGTTCATCATTTTGCGCATTTTGACGCAGTTTATGATAATCTGGACAGCCCGGGAAAATGCTTGATTTCTATTTAAAAGTGTTGCGCCAAGGTTTCCGTTTAATTACATACCCTGGGCTGACAACATAGATTTCGGACGGAATATGTTATACAATTTTACATGTTGGGGCAGTTCGGATCGATATCGGGCGAACACCGGCTTATTTCACTATGGTAAATAGTTTTATTATATAAACAGTAAAGCGTACCTGTAGTTAAACTTGGATTTAAACACACAACAGCAAAGAAGAACAGGAGACTTGCTACGAACAGCGAATCCATGATTATTCTGACGCGAACTTGTTGACAAGATGCTTTAAAACTAGGTGATTAGGAAACTCAAGCTCCACGGGATACCAGCTGAGACGAACTGATATCCCACTGTCATCATGGCAGGATGTGTATCTATTGCCACGGTGTGACTGCTACCTGAAATATACACGGCTTAGGTTTCGGGCTAAAGGGCATGCACACCGCAGATGCCAAATTCGCTGTTTTGCGTTAAAACTGTGGTCTCTTTGTGGCTTTTGTATATTAGAATAGACAGATTCAGAAAAGACGACAACCTAATGCGAAGAAAACACAACGACGGTCTTAGTCTCAGTTAGCTCAAGACTGAGAGCTAAAGAACTTGATTGCTTAACCTTTCATGATTGAAGCTTTTTAAAATAACCTTACAAACGGCTAGGTTTGCGGGGGGAAACAATCCGGTGTCTGCTATGAGACAGATTTTATCCAACTCCTCCAACGACGCAACAAACATTCACATTGCTGATTGCTCCAAAGTCAAAGACGTAAAAATCTTAACTTAAACTGTCTGTACCAGTGTTGGTAGTACCAATGTGAAAATGCTGTGCTGAGTGGTTATATTACTACCTTAAAAAATAATAAATAATAAGCAGAAACTCGACGTTTCGAGCGAAGGCCCTTCGTCAAGAAACGTCGAGTTTCTGCTTATTTTTTAAGGTAGTAATATAACCACTCAGCATAGTAAAAATCTTAAGCCTGGTACCATCCTATATGGTCGTAACGGTCGTAGAGACTAGAGATTGAGTGACGATATTTCTCATGAGCCGAAATACAACATTGTAGAATTGAAAATGCGCGGAGTGATTATTACTAGAAAATACTTATGATTTATATGTGGTTTGCATGCAGGTATAAATGATTATAAACTCTGTCCGTTGAGAAAGATCGTGACTCTATTTTTACGACCATTTGGAAACCAGGTTTAAATCAGTCTACTATTAGTGGTATGAATCAGTTTCGCACCAGTTTTAATGGTGTAATACTTCCATTCACCATTAACAATGGGCTCAATAAAATATAAGCTGTTTTCGGATTTTAATTCCCCCTCAGCACTCAGGGCAAAACACCACTAGTGACAGGTCTTCTCCGGTTTCGTCCTGGGCCGAAATAGGATGCCTTTATCACCGAAAACGTCCGAAAATTATGGGGGCGGTGCTAATCGAAATTGGCCGACATTATCTGGGTTTATTGATAGATGAATAGAATGTATATACCGAAGGAACGCATTCCTAAACAAACGCGCGGAAATACAAAGGCAATCTTAAAACGAATGTTCTCGTTTTCTCCCGTACAACTCTGGAGTTATCTCTACAATTGCGCATTTGCGCGCATGAGCACATGTAGTAAATGTGTTGTGCGTGCATCGTTTACATAAGGTGTCAATGTTTGATCAGTAATTTTCCACAACAACACGCGCGCAATGCCACACATCAAGAAATTTTATGTCATCTCAATCTATTTCATAATTATCTTTTATTCCTCATTCAATGGGCAGGGCAAAAACCTGGTCGTACGATTGCTTGCAATTTAAGTGAAAAAGATGATGAGGCAAACAAGAAGACACTGTTTTAATTCCAGCCCAAGATTGAGAGCTAAACGGTCGTAAAGATTGATAGATACAGCATTTTAAAACTGAAAATACGCGAATGATTATAATTAGAGATTATTTATGATTTATATGTGGTTTACAGTTAAAAACTATTATAAACTGGCCGTTGAGAAAGATGCTACTGTAAGTTCGGGAAAACTGCAATCCGGTACGGTCTGCTATGAGACAATCAGACAGATTTAGTGTGTATATAACTCTTCCAAAGTCGAAACAAGCATTCACGTCGCTCCAACGGCAATGGACGTGAACACTATAGGATTAGCAGCTTTCCGTACCTATCCGATACGGAATGTACAACATTCACTAGAAGCTGAACATCTCTCCGTTGCATGCAATTGCAATAATTCCTCTGAAAATAGCGTTCCTAAAAGGTACGCCGGATGGGTGCGTTTTTAAGTCGCTACGTAAAGCTATCTCGGTATTCTAGTACAGAGACTGAGTAAATGTAGCCTTTGGTTTAACGTAGTATTTGACTTAACGTTGTTGAATTAGTCTTCAGGATACCCTGGGATCACAAATTACTAGTCAAACTTATCTATCTTGTTTTGCATGGAGAATTTCTTGGTTTCCAAGCGCGTCTATCAGCTCACGTAATGTTTTCTGAATCAATCTATTGTCTCGGAGTACGCAAAGTGTTACTGAATATTGGATAAGATTCGTATCATTATAGGATAGTATCCAGTGGTCTATATTATGAAAAGGATCTCAGGTTACAAAATATGGAGACATAGCACGTCTAGATGACCTTATAACCTGTTAGTTCCCATTTCTCTCCATCAGTACGTGTTTATATCCCGGCTGAGCCCATGCAGGTTTCCACACGCAAATAAATTGATTTTTTACATTTCCTTTTCAGCTCTTTTCTTCGAAAACAACAATAGGTTGTTGAATCCAATATTTCTCTCAAACAATTCAATCATCACTCCTTGTCGTATATAGAACATTTGCTCAAAAAACAATTGTTGTCCGAACGTTGACTCGTTTGATTAGTCAATATATTTCTTTAATTTGCTTAAAATATAAACTAGTACAAAAAATATTTAATGACATTTCTAATGTTGCCATAAATGAAACACAAATAATGATTAAACAGTTCAATATTTTGCCATGTGCATATTTGATTATTTCAACCGACATGTTAATGTTATCATTGTCCATTGAACTGTATGTTATCCCGATGCTAACTAAAACGTCATTTAAATCAGTGCTGATCGAATTGTCTGACTGGTTGTAATGTTTCACGCAAGAATACCGTAATTAACCCTGTTTAAAAGGAATGAATTTCCCTACCAAAGTTTTGTTTGGATTCATAGTTACGCGTTCGTAAAATCAATAATTCATAGTTACGCGTTCGTTTTTGTTAGAAACGCTTACGCGCGCGGGTGGCTGTCTGCTTTGCAGGCTAGTTTTACGACATATTTGCGACTGTTCATGTTTGGATGCCAACGACGGATTAGTCAAAGCGAAATGGGAAGCTTCATGTAAGCAAGAATATAAATGTTGGCTCAATTTTCAAAATGGCCGCCGTCAGAAGAGCGGAAATATTTAAATATTTATGATATAAACACGAATTTATTACAAAAGTTAATAGACGAGTGATGAGTAATACATTTCGTAAGTAAGTATACGCTTATAAACATTCCTTTAATTAGACCAAGTAAAAATAATACCGTAATTTAATAGTAAACGTGAATTTGACGTTTTGCCGCTTTTGCGTGGCAATTTGAATATGGACGTCGCTCTTTAACCGTTAAAGTATAAAGCATAATTTTTTGATGTACTTATACATGGGGGTGACAGGGGTGGAGGGGGATATATATATATATATATATATATATATATATATATATATATATATATATATATATATATATATATATATATATATATATATATATATATATATATATATATGGCTTTTAGCCAATCAGTGTTCAAAATTTACAAATGCTATATTATAATACTAAATACTGTATTGTAATTGTCCTCACTCGTCTGAGCTAGTGAGCTGTTGGAATCCCTGTCACTGTGTTATTAAATACCTGTCCAATTATAAACCCATGGGCTTATACATGGAGGGGACTTGGTTAATAGCCTTTTCACTCATGGTCAGGCCGGGACTTTCCTGTTTACCTTAATCGACAATTTTTTAAATTTTATTATGTACCTGTGAGTTTATTAAACGAATTTGCATTTTAAGTATTTTTTGGTTTAAATTTCTTTTTATAATAGTTTGAAAACCATTTGAATCTTTGGTTTGTACCACAGAATACTACACAGAAGTCCATCTCCATTGTTTTTTTTGCGTAAGCGCTATTCGTCATGATTCGTCACTCAGCAAGTACTGTAATATATTTTAGACTGCTCAATTAGATGTATTATATTCCGTAGTAAGACTTTCTCATAATATCAATTCGAATCTAGACTCTAGTTCATTAGTTCGATTCTTCAACGTAAAAATCCCCAAAACAACAACCTATTGTCTTATAGTCCACGCCCCTATGACGCGTACGTAATGCCCTATTTATAACTGTCTATTAATAAACAATATCTCACACTCCCCCCTTGACCAGTCACAACTGGTCAATCATGGACTGTCTTTTCAAGTCTGCGTTTATTGCCGCTATTCTTCTTTGTCTTGTTGGTTTTTCTTCGTTCTGAATGTCTGCATCTTGTTTTGACTCCTTACTGTCCTCGTTTTTTCTTTCTTCCTTGATCTCTAATGGCACAAGTTTTTGAATTGGACGTCGTAATACGATTGGTTTCCCTTTCTTATTCAACGCTCGTAACTTTACACCTCGTACTTCACCGTCTTTACTTTTAAGCAAAGCTTCAACTCTACCGATCTTCCATTGACTCCTAGGTAGACCTTCTCCTTGCACAAGAACTACTTCCCCAACTTCTACTTCCCGAACCGTATTGTTGGTATATGTAATATTTCGATGAAATTCCCGTAGATCAGCTAAGTACTCCTTGTTCCATCTCTTCCAGAAGTGCTGCAACAATTGACTCAAGTATCGTTGTCTCCGTACAATTGCATTACTATCTTCCTCACTGTCACTAAATTCCTCTGGATCTGGTAATGTTGATATCCGCCTTCCGATTACGAGATGTGATGGTGTCAATGGTTCTCCATCAGACAATTCCGAATATACGTAAGTCAATGGGCGAGAATTGAGTGATCCCTCAACTTCTGTCAACACCGTGGTTAACTCTTCAAATGTTAATCTCGCATTTCCGAGTATTTTACGTTGACTCCTCTTAACTAACTGTACCATACGTTCATAGTATCCACCCCACCATGGGGCACGTTCCAATATGAAGTTCCATTTGATCCTAACAGTTGTCAAGAACTCTTCCAGTTTCTTATCTTTGAACAATTCCGCAAGTTCCTTATCTGCCTTTTTAAAGGTCTTAGCGTTATCCGATGTAATGGATACTGGAGTTCCTCTCCTTGCTATAAAACGTCTTAAACATCGAATAAAAGCTGTAGTTGATAAGTCATGTACTAGTTCCAAATGTAGAGCTCTTGAGGTAGATATATATGTCTTCTTCATCTGCTTTTTAGGGTCGCTAGTTTTTACAAACAAAGGTCCAGCAAAATCGACCCCCACATGTGTAAAGGCTGCTGTTTCCTTGACTCTATGTTCTGGTAAACTGGCTTGTTTAACCGGTTTAAATGGTACACTATGGACTTTCCTACACTTTACACATCGGTTAAGAATGTATCTCACCAATTGACGACCTTTTGGAATCCAATATTTACTCCTTAACTCTGTTAGTGTCTCTTTTATTCCTCCATGCTTGACTTTCTTGTGACAGGACTCCACGATCAATTGAGAAATGCTGTGATCTCTCGGCAAGAGAATTGGGCTCCTTGTTTCCACGTCAGTAGATGCATTTTCCATTCTTCCTTTACATCTGATAATGTGATCTTTATCGGCATAAAGTCCGAGTTGGTTGGTCAGATCTTGGTAATTCTTCTGTTTCTTCACATGTTCCTGTATTTCTCTGATCCAAATTTTCTCTGCATCATCAATTTCCTCAATAGTGAGTGTACTTGGCTTTAACAATGGATCAATTTTACCACAGGCTTTCTTCGTTTTGAGATTTCTAATGAATCTCTTAACCCACGCTGTAACACGAAACAACTTGGTTACGCTACTGTAAGACTTGTGGTCTATTATCTCTGAGATTTTTGTTGAACCGACTGTTTCTGGTGGATGTGTTTCACTAACATTTGTCACATTAACCACTGTGGTATTCCCCTTGGTAGGTAATTTAACGCGACATTCTTTCATGCACTCTTCGGAGAGTTCTACATCACTTTGTGCAAACTCACGATTTGGGTATGCAGAGGGATCAAGTGTTAACCATTGCGGGCCTTTCCACCATAAATCATTTTGTGCTAGTTCTGAGGCCTTCTGTCCACGAGAACCAATATCCGCTGGGTTTTCTAAACCTGGGCAAAATCTCCAAGTTTCTGAATCAGTTAATCGTAGAATTTCGTCGATTCTGTTTTGTACAAATTGTTTATAATCCTTCTTACCCTTAATCCAGTGAAGGACAGTGGAGCTGTCCGTCCAACAAGTGGTCTCCGTGATGTTAAAGATTTTGCTTAGAGTCTCTTTAACTGACATGAGACGTGCTAATATCAATGCTGCTATTAACTCAAGTCGAGGGATAGACATTGGTGCTAATGGGGTGACTCTACTTTTCGAGGCAACAAGATTTGTTGTGCGGCCACTGTCTGTTTCCATGCATATATAAATGACAGCACAACAAGCTTTTTGGGAAGCATCTCCAAATCCGTGAAGAGTCACACTTTCAGGATGCCTCTCCTCTGCCAAAAAGTAATATCTAGGTACAACTATAGAACTCACCGTCTCTAAATCATCAATCCATTTCTCGAGCACCTTCTGATTGGATTCTGATATGACTGCATCCCATTCATACTTAGCTGCACACAATTCTTGTAGAAGCATTCTCAGCAAGACAGTAACTGGCGAGAGAAGTCCGAGTGGATCAAACAGTTTTGCTGCTATCTTTAAAACATTCCGTTTTGACGGCTCTAAATTTCTTGCAAATTGAACAACTTTTGTTAACTTTAAAACAAAAGTATCACTGTCAGTATCCCAATTCATCCCAAGTACCTTATGTTCCTTCGGGGTTTCTATTTCTTCCAGCCCGCCAATCGACTCTTTAGCATATGAACTTTCACCGGTGTTGTTCAAATGCTCTGTGGTTAGTGACTTTAATACTTCCTCATCATTCTGAATCTGAGCCATCAATACTGGACTATTGGTAGCCCATTTCCGCAGATTAAAATTGCCCGCTGCGAAACAAGATTTCATCTGTCGATACATTATATATGCATCATCCGTGGATTCTCCTCCTCCTGACCAATCATCAACGTAAAGCTCAGAAAGAATCCTTTCTGCAAAGCTAGGGTCATCATAATAGTAATTCGTAATGTGGTGACGTAATGTTGCGTTCAGGAGAAATGGAGAGCACTTCATGCCAAAAATAACCCTACAGAAGCGGTAGACTTCAACATATGGATTTTCCTTGTTTATGTCATCGATCCACAAGAAACGCATCATGTCCTTTTGTTCCTCATCAATAGCAATATTGAGAAATGCCTTCTCAATATCTGCAACCATTCCAATTCTTCGTCCTCGAAAACCCAAAAGAACCTTTAGAATATCTGTAGCCAGAGATGGTCCAGTGTGAACGCAATCATTCAGAGATGGGCACTTTGGTTTAACTTTCGCACTGGCATCGTAAACAACTCGCACCTTTGTAGTGGTTGCATCTTTTCATACCACGGCTTGGTGTGGGAGATAGTGTGTAGTGCCTGGTACTAAGTCTTCATTTTGATCTTCAACCTTTTCAACAATTCCTTGACTTAATTGTTCTTTAAATATCTGGTTGTATTCCTCAAATAGACTGGGTTCTTGCCTTAAACGTTTCACTTGCGAGTCTAATCGTGCTAGACTTAAATCATAATTGTCCGGTAAAATATCATGTTTTTCTTTCAAGGGTAATTTAACGTGATATCTACCCTTCTCAAAAGATACGTTTCTTTCAAATGACTCATGCACCGTCTCTTTGTCTGTTATACCAATTGACTCTAAATCCCACAGACGATGTAATAACTCCTCAGGTTGTTTTTCATTCTCCACACTTGGCAATTCGGCTGCTACTCTCAACACATGAGTTGAAACAAAGTTCACAGAAGACAGAGTAGTTTTCTTTCTTGATGGCATTGGGCCTGACAAAACCCATCCCAGGATTGTTTCGCTTGCGATTGGACTATTGGCATTCTCCCCCCGTCTTATCTTGCCAGTGAAAAATTTACCGATTTGATCAGCTCCAATTAATAAATCTATCTCTGCTACACCGTCCCCTTCATTATTATCAGCTAAGTTTAAGTCACTCAAATGTTTGTACTCTACTTGTGCTCGGTCAATTTCTTGATTTCCTAGCGGTGCACAAATCACTGGCACGACAAATGCTTCTACTTGTGTTCTAGTTCTACCAGTAATGTCCCCAACTGCTAAGTTCACTGTCTCACAAGAAGCAGTTAGTTCAGTTTCGCATTCTCCGAATGTTTTTATTCGTAAAGACTCTGTACTTCCTGTGGGCAATTGCAACTTATTTCGCACTCGTTGCGTTAAATAACTTCTCTGGCTGCCCGAATCAAAAATAACTCTTACCTCAGTGGTCAACTTCTTGTTTCCAACGCCAACTTTCGCCTTGGCTGTTTGTAATAAGACTGAATCTTGTAAACATGCGTGATAATTTCTGGTCTCTTTCGTGTTTCCTGTGTCTTTCGTGTCCCTTGATTGTGTTGTTTGTTCTTTAGCCAGACTATCTTGTACATTTCCTAATTGCTGTCTGGAATTTGATTCTTGTCTCGTTGCTAAGGACTGTCTCGAATTTGTTGCTAAGGACTGTCTCGAATTATTATTACACAGACTAACATGATGCTTTCCCGAGCAATATTTGCACATATACCTTGATTCGCAATCCCGAGCAATATGATTTCGTTTGAGACACAAAAAACATCGTCCTTGCTTTCGTAAGATCTGTTTTCTTGCTTCGATATCCGTAACAACAAAACAACTAGCTGACGTATGTTCTTTTTGACAAAACGAACAGTTAATAGTTGTCTTACCCGTCATTTATAGCGCTGCTGCCGTAAATGGCGTGTTCGAATATTTTCTCCCTCCTCGTTGTTCGTTGAAATTTCGACCGTCTCTAAAGGATAAAGCTTGAATTCCTTCGCATCTTTCCCGGTTTTCCAATTCCTCGCGAAAATT